>JAJMBM010000181.1:0-24691 GCA_030565325.1 Insectozyma coleopterorum
TTTTTTTTTTTTTTTTTTTTTTTTTTTTTTTTCGTTTTATCACTCTTCCCCAATGTTCAGATCAATAATCAAACCAAATCTATTCAAGCCAAATCTATTGAAACCAATAATTACCAATAGGTTGATTTATAGATTTAATTCCACAATCAAGAATAATGTCACTGCAAAGTCTAGATTTACACCAGAAGAATTAGAAACCGCTAGAGTTTTAAGATTAGAAAAATTAGGTTGGTTAAAACATTTACCTGAGAAATGGATTCCATATCTTGAATTAATGAGATTAGAAAAACCAGTTGGTACGTGGTTATTATTAATACCGTGTTTTTGGTCGATTACCATGGCAGCATATTCAATATCAGCACCAATCACTACTACTTTATCCACAATTGGTTTATTTTCCATAGGTGCAATAGTCATGAGGGGTGCTGGATGTACTATAAATGATATTTGGGATAGAAATCTAGATAATCAAGTTTCAAGAACAATGGAAAGACCAATCACAAGTGGTAGAGTAACTGTTCCAAAAGCTGTTGCATGGTTGGGTGTTCAATGTTTTGCAGGTTTAGCGGTTTTGTTAAGTTTACCATTTGAATGTTTTTATATTGGTGCTTTATCATTACCATTTGTGTTTGCATATCCATTATTTAAAAGATTTACTTATTATCCACAAGCTATTTTATCAATTTGTTATAGTTGGGGTTGTTTATTGGGGTTTCCAGCAGTCGGAGCCCCATTGAACTTAGTTGTCGCAATTCCTTTATTTATAAGTAATTGGATTTGGTGTTTGACTTATGATACGATTTATGCACATCAAGATAAAAAATTTGATATAAAAGCAGGTATAAAATCAACTGCATTGGCATGGGGTAATAAAACAAAACCAATATTGAAAGGATTGACCATTGCACAAGCTGGATGTTATGGTTTAGCTGGATTCATGAATTCAATGGGTCCGGGATTTTACATCGCTGGTGCATATGCAATTACAAGATTATATAAACAAATCTTAAATGTTGATTTAGATAATGAAAAATCATGTTGGAGTGCATTTACTTCAAATATTACAACTGGTCTTATATTTTGGTATGGTATTGTATTTGATTATTTAATGATTATATTTATAAATACATGAGGTAAACAACTTTTAAGAAAAAAAAAAAAACTCTGAGCAGAAAGGGCCACCAACCTGTATCTTTCAATTCAAGACATATTATAATTGGAAATGTGAGACCTAGTTGATAGCGTAACCAGTAAAATCAAAGCGTAGAGCACCTAGTGATAACGTAAGACTAGTCTTCACGATTACGAGAATCCTATCACTCTGAAACACACAATCAACGTATCCCAAAAGTAACACTTCACGAAAAAAAAAAAAAAAAAAAAAAAAATCCTGGGAAATTTCATGGGTTTAAATAGTTTTCAGAATGAGGGGTAATACTAGTAGTAACTTAAAATCAGAGGTTAAAACACGAGTTATTAGTATTTGTATAGACGACAACTTCAGCCAGGTGATATTCATATAATGGAGGTGTGCAACTAAATTAGTTATGCGAAATATTACTTGAATCATTGATGCATTCAATGGGCTCAATCATTTTATTCTGGAAAATTCTGAATGGATAACTAAAATTTAAAATTGTCGTGTCTTATGTAATACACAATTATATATTAATATACAAACCTAGTTAATTTTTTCACATTGTAGATTCCAAAAATGTACATTTATTTTGATGTTTCAAATGGTCAAGATTCAGGTAGAATTGTATTTGAATTATTTGATGATATAGTTCCTAAAACCGCTGAAAATTTCAGAAAGTTATCAATTGATAAAAAATATGCAAATTCAATCTTCCATCGTGTTATTAAAGATTTTATGATTCAAGGTGGTGATTTTACCAATTATGATGGTACTGGTGGTGAATCTATTTATGGTGAAAAATTCGAAGATGAAAATTTTAAATTAACTCATGCTACTCCATTTTTATTATCAATGGCCAATGCAGGTCCAAACACAAATGGTTCACAATTTTTCATCACAACAGTCCCAACTCCACATTTAAATGGTAAACACGTTGTTTTCGGTAAAGTTGTCAGTGGGAAAAGTTTAGTTAGAAGAATTGAACATTCAGAAACTGTAAATGATAAACCTGTACAAGACTGGAAAATTGTTGATTGCGGTGAAACTGATAAAATTCCAGAAAGAGATGATAAGTATGAAGATTATTTAAAAGATAATGATATAGATTTGGAAAACCCACAAGAAATTTTTAAGATGGTGAATGAAATTAAAGATTTAGGTACAAAATATTTAAAAGAAGGAAATTTAGAATCATCATTTGAAAAATATAAAAAATGTTGTACTTTGTTAGGTGATTATTTTCCAGATGATTTATCGGAAGAAAATTTGGCAATTTTGCTTAAATTAAAAGTATCATGTTTCTTGAATGCTTCATTGGTTGGATTGAAATTAAATAAGGGTAAAGAAGTTATCAAATACACAACTGAAGCTTTAAGTTTAGATGAAATTGATGAAAAATCAAAAGTTAAAGCTTTGTATAGAAAAGGTATGGCTTATTTACAATGTAAAGATGAAGATTCTGCCAAAGAGTATTTACAAAAAGCTTCAGATTTGCAACCAAATGATCCAGCTATTCAAAAAGGATTAAATGATGTTAAAAAATCATTAAAATTACGAAAAGATAAAGAAAAGAGAGCCATGGCCAAATTTTTCAGTTAATTAATAGATTGAATATATGTTACATCATTAAAAAATCATTAAAATTACGAAAAGATAAAGAAAAGAGAGCCATGGCCAAATTTTTCAGTTAATTAATAGATTGAATTAACATCATTACTCTTTTAGACCCCTGTAGTTATGAAAAGTGAATTCTCTGGATTAGTATACATAAAACTTGTTAAACAACAGATGACATTGTCTCTTATTCGACGAATAATAAAAGAGATTAAAAACAAAAACAAATGTTAACAATGTCAGATTTTATTTAACTACTCATTAAATATTTATAATTCGAGTTTCCATTCTAAATCTTATATTACCGCCCAGGAAGGGAACCATTTTTAAGAATTTTGCGCAAAAAATCGTCAAAAACAACAACGTTCAAAATAATTCTTTTAAACCATTTCGTTCAAAACAATCTTTTCAATCTCAAGCGCTCCCAAAAAGGAATCACAGGAGTACAATTTTAATGAGTTTACTATGTACATTTAATTCTACCCTATAATTTATAATTGTGACTTTTTTTTCAATATCATAAATGCGTTTCAAAATATAGGGTTTATCGTTGTGTATAACCCCAGTTTTTGCATATAGCAAAATTTAAACTGAAAGTTAAATGCTTCATTGGCTTGTTAAATTTATATTGATACAAATTTCATTCGTTATACAAGTTCACATGGTAGCGCAGACACAATTATCAAATAGTGTAATGAGAAAATTGACCAAATTATACTAAATTTTATCAATATATTATTTGACTAGAAAGATGTCCATTGATAATACTGAATTATGTAGTTGTTATGACCAACTTACTCTGAAACAACATAGTAGCTATGAATGTCTGATATCACACTGCGCATTAAGTCGTGTATAAATGACCACATAAAATAAATTTTCAGCGAAAAATAAAAACATCAACCATATCATCAGTTCAACAATAACCAACATCACCAACTTTACCATATTATTCATCAAGTATATTTTAATCATCTGTTAATTTAACTATTATACAAGGAAATATACGTAATAAACGTATTGTTGATTAAATATCTATTTATTTATTAAGTCTGACTAAAGTACTCAGGATTTGTCATATTATCAAAAACAAAAACAAAAACAAAAAAAAAAATTAATAATCAACTTTTAATAAATCAATCATAAAACAAGAGAAAAGCACATGTCTGATTCTACGCCACTTCGTACAATCAAAGAAGTACAATTTGGTCTCTTAAGTCCAGAAGAGATTAAAAGTATTTCGGTATGTAAAATAGAATATCCAGAAACCATGGATCAAGCAACTAAGCAGCCAAGACAAGGGGGATTGAACGATCCAAGATTGGGTAGTATTGACCGTAATTTCAAGTGTCAAACTTGTTCTGAAGATATGGCTTCTTGCCCCGGTCACTTTGGTCATATTGAGTTAGCTAAGCCTGTTTTTCATATTGGTTTTATTGCAAAGATTAAAAAGACTTTGGAAGCCGTGTGTTTAAATTGTGGAAAATTATTACTCGACGTTTCTAATCCCCAAATGGCTCAAGCTATTAGAATCAGAGATCCAAAGAAGCGTTTTCACGCAGTTTGGACATTAGCAAAAACCAAAATGAAATGTGAAGCTACCGAAGATAGTTGTGGTCACGTTCAACCTTCAATTAGAAGAGATGGTTTGAAATTATATGGTACTTGGAAAGCCAGTAAAGATGAAGAACAACCTGAAAAAAGATTATTAACACCTAGTGAAATTTTAAACGTTTTTAAACATATTTCTCCTGAAGATGCTCACAATTTAGGATATAATGAAGATTATGCAAGACCCGAATGGATGTTGATTTCTGTTTTGCCAGTCCCACCACCACCAGTACGTCCTTCTATTGCTTTTAATGAAACAGCAAGAGGGGAAGATGATTTAACTTTCAAATTAGCAGATATAATAAAAGCTAATATAAACGTATCAAGATTGGAGTTGGATGGTTCTCCACAACACGTTATACAAGAATTTGAAGCATTGTTACAATTCCACGTTGCAACTTATATGGATAATGATATTGCAGGTCAACCTCAAGCTTTACAAAAGACAGGTAGACCTATTAAATCTATTAGAGCCAGACTTAAGGGTAAAGAAGGTAGATTGAGAGGGAATTTAATGGGTAAAAGAGTTGATTTCTCTGCAAGAACTGTTATTAGTGGTGATCCAAATTTAGATTTAGATCAAGTTGGTGTACCAATATCTATTGCCAAGACCTTGAGTTATCCTGAAATTGTAACCCCTTTCAATATTCATAAACTTACTGAATATGTTAGAAATGGTCCTAATGAACATCCAGGTGCAAAATATGTAATTAGAGATACTGGTGACCGTATTGATCTAAGATATAATAAAGGAAATTTAGCTTTACAATATGGATGGAAAGTTGAAAGACATTTAATGGATGATGATCCTGTTTTATTCAATAGACAACCTTCATTACATAAAATGTCAATGATGGCCCATAGAGTTAAAGTGATGCCTTATTCAACATTTAGATTAAATTTATCAGTCACCTCGCCATATAATGCCGATTTTGATGGTGATGAAATGAATTTACATGTACCACAATCACCAGAAACCAGATCCGAATTATCACAAATTTGTGCTGTTCCTTTACAAATTGTGTCTCCTCAATCTAATAAACCAGTTATGGGTATTGTTCAAGATACTTTATGTGGTGTTAGAAAAATGACATTAAGAGATATATTTATTGAATATGATCAAGTTATGAACATTTGTTTTTGGATTCCAAATTGGGATGGAGTTATACCACCTCCAGCTATTATAAAACCAAAACCTCTTTGGTCAGGAAAACAATTGTTATCAATGGCAATCCCAAAGGGTATTCATTTACAAAGATTTGATGGGGGAAGAGACTTGCTTAGTCCTAATGATACGGGTATGTTGATTGTAGATGGAGAAATTATGTTTGGAGTTGTTGATAAAAAAACTGTTGGTGCAACAGGTGGTGGTTTAATTCATACTGTATTTAGAGAAAAAGGACCACAAGTTTGTGCAGCATTATTTAGTGCTATACAAAAGGTTGTCAATTATTGGTTACTACATAATGGGTTTTCGATTGGTATTGGTGATACTATTGCCGATTCAGATACAATGAAAGTTATAACTAAAACTATTCAAGAAGCAAAAGCCAAAGTTCAAGAAATTATTATTGACGCACAACATAATAAATTGGAACCAGAACCAGGTATGACCCTTAGAGAATCTTTTGAACATAATGTTTCAAGGGTTTTAAATCAAGCAAGAGACACCGCGGGTAGGTCAGCAGAAATGAGTTTAAAAGATTCAAATAATGTTAAACAAATGGTTACTTCTGGTTCTAAAGGTTCTTTTATTAATATTTCTCAAATGAGTGCTTGTGTTGGTCAACAAATTGTTGAAGGTAAAAGAATTCCATTTGGGTTTTCTGATAGATCATTACCACATTTTACAAAAGATGATTATTCACCAGAATCTAAAGGGTTTGTTGAAAATAGTTATTTGAGAGGTCTTACACCACAAGAGTTTTTCTTCCATGCCATGGCCGGTAGAGAAGGTTTAATTGATACTGCTGTTAAAACTGCAGAAACTGGTTATATTCAAAGAAGATTGGTTAAAGCCTTGGAAGATATCATGGTACATTATGATGGTACTACAAGAAATTCATTAGGTGATATCATTCAATTTATCTATGGTGAAGATGGTATTGATGCCACACAAGTTGAAAAACAATCAGTTGACACAATACCTGGAAGTGATGAAGCTTTTGAAAAAAGATATAAAATTGATGTTTTGGAAGATAGTTTTGAAGGAATTATAGAATCTGGAAAAGAAATACAAGGAGATGTCGAATTACAAAAAATAATGGATGAGGAATATCAACAATTATTAGATGATAGAAAATATCTTCGTGAAGTTTGTTTTCCAAATGGTGATTTTTCATGGCCATTACCAGTCAATTTACGTAGAGTTATTCAAAATGCCCAACAAATTTTCCATTCAGGTAGATATAAAGCATCCGATTTGAAATTGGATGAAATTGTATTATTAGTTAAAGAATTGTGTACAAAGTTATTAATTGTTAGAGGTGATTCTCCATTAGTTAAAGAAGCTCAAGCTAATGCAACCATGCTTTTCCAATGTTTATTAAGATCAAGATTATCAGCCAAAAGAGTTGTTTCTGAATTTAAATTGAATTCAGCTTCATTTGAATGGGTTCTTGGTGAAATTGAATCTCAATTTCAAAAATCTGTTGTACATCCAGGTGAAATGGTTGGTGTTATTGCAGCACAATCTATTGGTGAACCAGCTACGCAAATGACTTTAAACACTTTCCATTATGCTGGTGTTTCATCTAAAAATGTTACATTAGGGGTTCCTCGTTTGAAAGAAATTTTAAATGTTGCCAAGAATATTAAAACACCAGCAATGACTGTATATCTTGAACCTGAAATTGCATCAGATATTGAAAAGGCAAAACAAATACAATCACAAATTGAACATACAAGTTTGAAAAATGTTACATCATCAACAGAAATTTATTATGATGAAGATCCAAGAACTACTAAAATTGATGAAGATTATGATACTGTTGAAGCATATTTTGCAATTCCAGATGCAGAAATTGAAGAATCGATAGATAGACAAAGTCCATGGTTATTAAGATTAGAACTCGATAGAGCCAAAATGTTGGATAAACAATTGGTTATGTCTCAAGTTGCACAAACCATTAAAGATAATTTCAAAGAAGATCTTTTTGTTATTTGGTCTGATGATACAGCTGATAAATTAATTATTCGTTGTAGAGTTATTAGAGATCCAAAATTACTCGATGAAGATGATGCAGAAGAGGATCAATTACTTAAACGTATTGAAGCTCATATGTTGGAATCAATTTCACTTAGAGGTATATTAGGTATTACCAAAGTTTTCATGATGCAACATAAAACATCATTTGTTGATGAAACTGGTGAATACAAACAAGGTAAAGAATGGGTTTTAGAAACAGATGGTGTTAATTTGGCCGATGTGATGGCAGTCCCAGGTGTCGATTCAACCAGAACTTATTCAAATGACTTTATCGAAGTTTTAAGTGTTTTAGGTATCGAGGCAACGAGAACAGCTTTATTTAAAGAAATTTTGAATGTTATTGCATTCGATGGTTCATATGTTAATTATAGACACATGGCTTTATTAGTTGATGTTATGACTTCTAGAGGTCATTTAATGGCAATTACTCGTCATGGTATCAATCGTTCAGATACTGGTGCATTAATGAGATGTTCATTTGAAGAAACTGTTGAAATTTTATTAGATGCAGCTGCTTCAGCCGAAGTGGATGACTGTAAAGGTATTTCAGAAAATGTCATGTTGGGTCAAATGGCACCATTAGGTACTGGTGCTTTTGATGTAATGGTTGATGATTCAATGTTGAAAGGAGCCGAACAACAAGTTGAACTAATTGAAGATGGAGGTGCAACTCCTTATCAAGAAATACAAACAGATGATAATGTCAACATTAGTGAAACAGCTTTCAGTCCACTACAAACTGCTGTTGATAAATCATCTGGTGGTTTGACCAGTTATGGTGCAACAAGTCCGTTTGCAGTTTCACCTTATAATTTTGGTGGAAATCAATCACCATTTGCTACTAGTCCATACCAAAATCAATCGACATCTTTAAGTTATTCACCATCAAGTCCATCATTTGCAGCATCACCAGCATTTAATCCAAATGATAGAAGAAGCTTTGATTCACCAGTTTCACCAAGTTATGAATCATTCCAAAATCAAAATCCAAATCAAGGTGTAATGAGTCCAACATACAGTCCTACTTCACCTCAAATAGGAAACGCTGCCTTTTATTCACCAACTTCTCCTCAAATGATGAATGCTGCTTCTCCTTACGAATTTAGTCCAACTTCTCCACAATTTTCACCATTATCACCATCGGGTTCAGGCTCGAATTATTATCCAAATAATCAACAAAGAAATGAAAGTGATTCACCACAAAGTCCAAATTGGACACCAGCATCTCCTCAAATGAGCTATAGCCCAATGAGAAGTCCAGAATATAACCCTGAGAATAATTAGGCTTTTGAATTTTAATATATATGTAATTTTGTTAGATAGCATAGAGAAGATATTAAATTATGTTCTCTAATTAGAGAATTTATAAATTACTGAACAGATCAAGGCTTAGGTTTAACATTATATTATTTTCATTGCCATCTTCTTGTAGAAACACGTTTCTACGATCCACAGTGGTTTATTCAAAATTTCAGGGTGATATGTGTAATAATAATGTTTACTCTTGATCACACACATAAACAATTGAAAGAAAAAATATAATTTTTTTTTTTTTTTGCATGTAAATCATCATGAATAAAGATAAAGTACAAAAGATTACAAAACCAAAGAAACCGTACTCTATATCATCAATTAAGTCAAATGAAGCGAAAAGGAAACAAGTGTTTAAACCATTACTAGACAATCCCCATTCCTTAAATCATTGGCCATTCATAAAACCAGAAACTCAACTGGATATAATAAATCTACTAAAAACTTATATGAAACATGGCTCATATATTTCAGGGTTTAATTCAGTGGTTAAACAATTGGAAAGACAAGCACAAGGTCAAAAAAGTAAGTCCAACACCTTAAAATATATAATAATTTGTAAAAATGATTTAAATAATATACTAGCAGATATATTTCCAACTTTATGTTTCAATGCTTCAAGAAATAACAAAGCAGTAAAATTGATACAACTACCGAAAGGATCATCAGAGCAATTAAAAAGTCATATAATTGGTATAACTGATCAAAATGGGGTATTGTTTGATTTATTGGATCAAGTTGACGATGTTGATATTCCATGGTTACATGATCTATTAACCGGTAATGGTGAATACAAAGAATTGAAGTTGATATCAAATATTACAGAACCATGATAGATATATAACTCTGAATAAAAAGTTGATTTTTTTTTTTTTTTGTTTTTTTTTTTTGTTTTTTTTTCACGCGTCATCATGTTAGAATTACCATGGGTTGAAAAATATCGTCCAAAGTTATTAAATGATATAGTTGGTAATGAGGAAACGATTGAAAGATTGAAATCTATTGCCCTGGAAGGTAATATGCCGAATATGATCATTAGCGGTCTTCCCGGTATTGGTAAAACTACATCAATTCATTGTTTGGCTTATGAATTATTAGGTGATTTGTATCATCAAGCTACATTAGAATTAAATGCATCTGATGATAGAGGTATAGATGTAGTTAGAAACAAGATTAAACAATTTGCTCAAACTAAAATAAGTCTACCACCGGGTAGAACTAAAATTGTCATTTTAGATGAAGCTGATTCAATGACACCTGGTGCTCAACAAGCTTTAAGAAGAACAATGGAGATTTATTCAAACACAACTAGATTTTGCTTTGCATGTAATCAATCCAGTAAGATAATAGAACCTTTACAATCTCGTTGTGCAATACTTAAATACAATAAATTAAATGATGAAGAAGTTTTAGCGAGATTATTGGAGATTATACAAAAAGAAGATGTGAAATATAATACAGAGGGTCTACAAGCACTTATATTTACAAGCGAAGGTGACATGAGACAAGCTATTAATAATTTACAAAGTACAGTTGCAGGATTTGGCTTTGTAAATGATATAAATGTTTTTAAAATTGTTGACCAACCACATCCATTAATTATAAAAAGAATATTAGGCTTTTGTTTAAATAAAGAAATCGACAAGGCGATTGAATTATTGGATGGATTATGGTATAAAGGTTATTCAGCTATAGATATTGTAACCTCAACTTTTAAAGTTGCAAAGACAATTGATGTTGAGGAATCAAAACGATTGGAAATGTTGAAAGAAATTGGATTCGTGCATATGAGAGTATTAGAAGGTGTTTCTACTTATCTACAATTATGTGGTCTATATTCTAAAATATGTGAAATCTAATACAAAAAATTTATTTTTGATATATAGCTGCCAATTCTTCAAAATGTTTACTATCTTGATCGTCATTTTTTAATATACTTGTAATGATAAAATAATTATTGAATAAAAACATCTCTCTTCCTTCATGTAAAGAAGTTGAAACTCTTCCTATGTATTTTTCAAAAGTATCTCTTAGTTTTATTATTGAATTGTTGTTGGGAGTAGTGGTTAGTTTCAACAAATTTGAATAAAATTGTGCAAATTGTTGAGTAATTCCTAATGGAGCCAATGTAATCTTTTTATTCTTTGTAATTTCCCTATGCAAAACATCACACGTTTGATCTATTAATCTTGAGAATATTGGCCATAAATATAACTTTAATTGATTGTAATAATCATCTAATATGGGAATTTTATATTTATGAACACTTTCTTGTACGAAATTAATTATCAACAAAACACCAAACACATCATGATTCAAGCTTGCTAAGAATTTTTTACCCAATTCAAATACTTGCTTAAACATAACATCAACTTTTGTATCCTTTTCATCACCAAAATAAAAAAATTGTACTGTAAACAAATATTCAGTAATGATGTTACTATTCAATGCCAATAAAAATTGAATGAATTTAAATTCACTATATCTAGGAGATCCAAAACTTTCAGCAATTTGTCCTAGAATAGCCTTTGTTTCGAATTTCCTCTTGTCTAAATTTAAATAATCATTTGAAAATGGTTCAACAGGCATATCTGGAATTTGTTCTAATGATTGAATGTATTTTGCAAAATGACTTTTATAATACCATCTCATAGTATAAATATAAGCTGTACGTATTTGAATAGCCAATTTTCGATGATTTTCATATAAAAAAGAAAATAACTCTTTTTGATCTAATAAATCTTTTTGAATCAATTGGGAAGGAGCACCACCTCTTAGTTTTCTAATATTGTATATTAATTTAGTTCGTACCAGCTCTATAGCCTTGAATTTTAATGATGTTGTTTCTTCACATGGTGGTGCTTTTTGTAAAAATCGAATTGTATCAACACCGATATCCCCAATTGTATCTTTGACATAATTAGGTGGGATAATCCTTTCTAAAATTGATCTATCAACATCTTCAATAATTTTACTATTCACATTTGATAAAGATCGAGATCTAACTTCTAAAGTTGCAATTTCTTCTGAATATTTGGACAAAGTATCTGCAAATTCATTTAGTATAGAACCAATAGGAACCAATTTTTGTTTGTATTCTTCAAGTTGTTGATTATGCGATAGAAAATCTATATTTGAAACATCTACATCTATAGTAGAAACATTGGTTGATTCTTGGTTTGTATCATTTATTGGTAATAATTGTTTTATCTTTTCCATGTTGATTCTCAACAAAATAAAAAACAATCAGGAAAAAATACGAGAGACCATATGGATGAAAGTAGTAGATTATCACTCTAGAAGTATTAATATTACAAGTTCTCACAAGCATTGATGCTCAACTGTTTTATATTATGGATCTTATCGAGTATTAGGAAACATTTACCGGTAAACTAATAGCGATAACTATAAGATTAAAATGATATTATATTGACCTTGGAAGGTACTAAATTTTCTAGTCTTACAAAGTGGATATGATACAAAGTAAAAGAAACTAAATGTGGTGCTAATACTCTTTAGCTATACCTTTATTTGATACAATGACATTGATAAAAAATTTGTAGAGATATCTATGGAAGTAAACACCAAGGATAATTGGGTCTATATTCCATTCTAAGTAACTCTACATAGTTCAGAGATATGTTTCAAAACTTTTTAAGAAAATCATGGAAATATACTATTATATAATATAAACATCAGACTAATTTTGAAAGTAAATTCATCACATCCGATTGTTGTCCAACAATTGGTTCTCCATTTGTATCCTCCTTTTCAATGGTGGGTTTTTTATTTGGATTTCCATTTGGTTCATCGTTTGGTCTTTTCTTTTCATTTTCTTCATCATCTTCTTCATCTTGTTCGTACATCGGAAGTTCATCATCATCATCATCATCATCAGCATCTACGTTTTTAATTTCATCTAATTTACAATTTATTAAATTGATTTTATCATCATCTTCTTTTAAGCTGTCATTAATCATATTCAACAACGATTCTAAATGTGTTTTGATTTGGTTTCTAACAGACTTAATGTCTTGTATATTTTTAATACTAGTACTACCTAATCTATCAAGAATTTGAATTTTCTTACCTGGTACATTTACATTCTTTGTAAATAAAAAGAAATTATCCTTACTTATCTTCAGTACTTGATCTAAATTCATATATAAATCGTTGATTTCTTTCAAATTATCATGTATATTTTCTTCTTGAGTTAATGCCATCGCAAATTGTTGAATCTCTTCTGAAGTATAAACATTTCTATCCTCCCATAATTTTAACAATCTAGCAATTTTACCCTTGACTGTAGGGTTAGCTTCATTATAACTAATTTTTAATGACTTTGGAATCACGTTTTTAAACTCATTTAGAAATTCAACTAATCTAAATTTTTTTGCATGTTGAATAATATCATTTAATAAATATAAACAATTGAGTTTATTACTTGAAGAACTTAAATGCGATGCCCAAACAATTGATGATTCTCTTGGTTTATTCTCTTTTAATACCCATTTAGACAATGAAACTATTGAATCTTGTGTATCTTTTAAATTCTCAAGTTTTTGTAAAAATCTCGAATCGAATGACATTGTTTTTCTAATGAAACGTTCACCAAAAAAGAAGATTGAAAGAGAAATAATCACAGATGATGATATACTACAAGCTTCACCACAAGAATTATTAGATTTCATTAATAAAGATGAATCATCTTCTTATAAAATTAAAACACAAGCTCAATTAGATGAAGATCATAAATTGATTCGAAATTATGAAGATGAGAAGAATGAAATTTCATTAATACTAGATTTATTAGAATTATTAAGTGGTTTGAAAATTGAAAATTTAACTAAAACTGATGATAATTATATATTCGATGTCATTCAAAGCTCTACAAATAGAAAAGTGGTTATTAAATATCAATTAATTTTAAATAAAAATTCAAATAATGATATTAATTATATTCCAGTGTTTTTGGACGAAGAAACAGAATTGGATAAATTACTACCTGATTATCTTTGTGAAAACTTGTCCTTTCCATTCAATTCTTTACCATCATTCTACAGCAAGATTTATAAATCAATAAATAATTAAAAAATAAGAAATAAAAAACAAAAAAAACAAACCAAAAAGAAAAAAAGGAAAAACAAAAACTCACTGAAAAGTATCTAGTTGAGCCAATATAACAAACGTTATTATCTTGTTATTATACTGTAGTGTTCCATACTCTTAATGACTGAAAAAAAAAAAAAAAAAAAAAAAAAACCTAAAAAAAGTAGGCCAAAAAAAGATTTTCTAGCGACGTATCCCACGAGAACTCTGAAAAAAAAAAGGCCCAATTTCTGACCTAGGGGGAGTTCATTGCCCCGACCCCAACAGGTAAGGGGAACTTCTTTTAAGTTACACGCTGGATAAAGCTGGCATAAAAGTAGCAAGTCAAATTAAAATCAAGTCGAACAAGACCCAGTAACCCAACAAAAAGAACACGAGGCTGTGAGGTCTAAACCCACGGAACTAATGAAAGGATGTTGTAGATGAATATTTAATGTATTATTAGTGTGGTAGAGGTGGTAGATGTATAATGATTATTAAAACATAATTATGAATGATATCTTGAATTAATATATGACACCAATTGACAACAAGTAAATAATAGAAATATAAAGAAAGCGGCAAATCAGAAAACAAGTATGATAAAAAAAAGTTTTACAAAATTTTTGTTCAAGGGAAAACCCACCTCTATTTATATTCTTTTTTTTTAATAATACAGATAAGCAAGATAAGCAATTATTACTTGTAATACCCACTTCAGCAATATTTTATTTTATTCTTACAAATTTTATTAACATTGCTTACTTAATTTATCAAAATTCAATACGCGTTACCGCCTTAAAAAACTATCTATACACTTGATTTCTGGGGCATCCATTCTTAAAGTCTCACATTTGTTGTCTATGTTAAAATCTATGACCACCTAGAAAAGTTGATTAATTACGCAATCATATTTTAATTTCAAGTGTATGAATCTTATGCGCAAAAATTGACGACGATAATGTTAATTTTATGTATTATAAAAATAGACGAAATCATCAATCGATCCTAAAATTCAATCAAATATTTTTATTATCAAACTAGTTCTACATTCAGATTATAAAATCACGTTATCACAATGATGTTGGATTTGATTGAATATATATATATCTACTTTTTATTACTATTATTGAGATGAAGTCTTTGATATAAAATTAAAAAATAAAAAATATAAAATAGATGAATTAGATTTAAATATTAAACAAACTAATAAATCCAAAAATCAATCCATACAAGTTTCAGCATTATATTACTTAAAGAATACTTGATTAAGAATTATTGTTATCTCTAAAAATATTTACTGGCAATATTTATAAAGAACTCTAAATTACTCTTGCAACCATTGAATAATACACTGTATGCGAGTTTTTTGTATCTTTTAGCTTTTTTTGCAACAAACTGATGTGGCAAATTTATTAGCAAATTAATATTCTTTGAAAATAAATACATTTCAATACAACACGTAAAATGCAACCTACTAATTACAATCTGTAAAAACAAAAATTGGTAAAATCAACAGAGAACAACCAACGAAAACCAAAAGTATTAACAAATAAACTAAAGCTTGTATAGTGTATAGTGTTTTACCTAAATCAATATGGTATAGATTTAAACCTAAGATAAAAACTATATAATTTCAAAGGTTATATAAATTATGCAGATACTTGTGAAATAATTTGTTGAACGATAGTGTAAGTTTCTGTAACTCCAAATTTTAAGCCGCTTAAGACATCACCAGCAATGTAAACAATATTAAATAATGATAATACATTACCACTCATTAAACCAACAAATAAACTGATAATGTTTGGTACAGTTAAACCAAAAGTTTTGACTAATTCTACAATGATTCCTGGTATATGTGAAATAATAGTTGTAGTACTAACTTTTAAAACTTTAAAAACTTCAGTTACAATATTAGCAATGAAACCAAAAGCTGGAGCTGCAGCAGCATTAGAAGCACGATTAGTTACACCGGTTCTAGCAGCACGAACTAATGGTTTTGAGTCAACTGATTCCAAATTTAAACCTGTTAAAACACCTGAAATAACTTCTTCAAGTTTAGCTTCATCTTCGCCTAATGCATGGAAGATAGTTGAAACAACGGTTGGAATAATGCTTTGTAATCCAAATACCACAGACTCGTCAGAAGTATCAACAGCAGGTAAATTGGAACGTTTCATAGTGACTAATGGAGTTCTTTCTTCATTTGAATTAATTGCATTAGCCGAAACGTAAGTGAACAATAAGCAAATAGCAGCAAATATTTGAGTTAATTTCATTGTAAAATATTAATAAATGTTTTTCTTTGGTTGAAAAGTGATGATAAAAAATTTGAAAACAAGGTAACTTGTATCGATATTTATACATTTTTTATGAAACAATTAGAACAATTCTATCGTTTTGATTTGTATTACTGAAATTTAGATTGAAACATGAATAATATTTGACGTTGCATATGTTTGATTCATAAATGATACATATATGTCACTGAAATGACACAATAAAAGAAACGATAGACGTTTAATCTAAAAGACGGGCAAAAAAAAAAAAAAAAATTTCTATTTATTGTTCGTAAATTTCAGCAATCAGCCACAAAATTACGCGATTACGTAATTTTGTAATGTGATGGACTGTTTTTGTGAAGTACAATATATGGGAATGGATATCGAATGACCGTATCAACATCCACAAAGAACTCATTAATTTATTTTGAAACGTATGGAGATATGGTATAGAAATTACATCAACTTGTGGGTAAAGTTATACTTACGCGAAACAATAGAAATTCCACCAGGGTTACAAGCCAAGAGACGTATAAAAAAAAAGTTGCATTATTATCGTTTCGCTTAAATGTTAGAGCGCAAACATTTGAAATAATATTTCATGCCAAGAAATCTAACATCCCCCAATGTCCTAAAAGAGGTTTTTTGCACGATACTGTTGTTTTACAACTTTTGTTAATACTACACCGTTACATACATACATTTATATTCATATGAACTTCCATATGATTTATTCTAGAATATACAATCTTTTATTTAATTTTCTATGTTATCATATAATATCCAATTACTACTAAGCACGAAGCAACATAGGAGTACGCTTCGCAAATTAAACCTTATATACAAATCTGTACAATTAGGAAGTCAATACAACTAACATTTGATAATATAATTTATCAAGTTTATGGATAATCTTGAAATTTTGGTTTTAATTGGATTAATATCATATTCCCCTATCTTCTTGGCGTTATGATTTACTTCTTAAATTTAAGTATTATCAGCTTCTGTTTCTGTATATACTGTATTGACTTTGTGTTCTAAATCAACTATATGAATTTCAGATTCTGGGTTTTGCATATTTTCCCAATTCGGCAACTTTTGCACCTCAAAAATTGTTGAAATATGATAAGTAACTTCGAAATAGTATATGCGGTACGGAATTCTGGCTGCGAAATATATGGAAACGCAAAAAATATTCTATGTAAGAAGTATATAGGAAAAGATATTCTAGAATAGTCTAGAATTGGGAAAACTAGAATTGGAAAGAAATCGGAAAAGAAACTTTAGGATCAATAGAGAATAATCTAGAATTGGAAAGAAATTGGAAAAGAAACTTTGGGATCAATAGAGAATAATCTAGAATTGGAAAGGAACTTTAAGAAAGGGAGTTTAGGATCAATCTAGAATAATCTACTATTGTAAAAGAAAGTTTAAGATCAATTTAGAATAATCTAGGATTGGAAAAGAATCTTTAGAAAAGGTAGTTTAGGATCAATCTAGAATATTCTATAATTGGAAAAAGAAATTTGGAAAAAGATAAGCATCTAGAAGATTTCAAGATGACTTGGAAAGAATACAAATAGGTGTGGAATTGTCCACATATTGTTTTGGACGGATAACTTTTATAAGTAGAACTAATTGAATATAAAGAATCAATTGTATAATATGAATAATTCTCCTACAAATACTAATAATAATAATACTCCAGATATCTCAAATCAACATTAAAGAATCAACAATTTAAATCACGTTGTGTAATACAGGGTTTTCGACAAGATCCAATAATAGAATATGATGAAAAAATGGTTAGTTCACCAGTTGTTGATTTGAAAACTATTAGACTTATAACTGCTATTGCTACTGAGTACAAATATGAATTACACCACATTGACATACAACCTATACGCTGTGCTTCATCCTAGACATCAACTTTACATTCAAACACCTAAAGGCTACAATCACGATAAATCCATCATTTGGAAGATAAAGAAGGCAGTATATGGATTGAAACAGAGTGGCTTTTTATAGTTTCGGTTATTTTCCCAAAGTTTTGAAGAATTTGGTTTCAAGAACAGTGATAATGAAAATGGGTTATTTTTTAAGGAATCACCAGATAAAAATATGTTTTTTGTAGCTTTTTATGTTGATGATGCTTTCTTGGAATGTACTAACCAAAATTACATAAATGAATTATTAGAGAATTTATCTAAGAGGTTAGTGAAAGAAGAAATTAGAAATAAAAGAAATGAACCTGAAATAGGTGAAATATAGCCGAGAATCAGAGAAAACTTTTCATGAGATGAAGAATACAAGCTAGAAACTAAATGATATATAAATAAGTAGAATCTTGAAAAACCAAATTTAAGAACAATGGTCAAATCTGGATAATAACGGTCAATATATATTATTTAAAAACCTTTTCTTTACAGTAATAAATTTTTTCCTGTACAGAATAAATTCATCACAGACAAAAGATATTAAAATTGAATATAAATCATCAAATACAACAAATGGAATGGTAATCGAGTCATTTTCAGACGCTAGTTTTGCTACAGATTTAGATAGACATTCGGTTAGTGGTAAAGTTATATTTTTAGATAATAATTTGATTCAATGGTGAACGAAAAAAAAAAGAATATTACAACAACTTCAGCTGGCGCTAAAATGTCAGCTTTAAAAGCAGTAGTTGAAAATGTAATGAAAATGTCAGATACATTAAGAGAATTAAATGTAAAAATTGAGAAAATCATATTTAAAGAAGATCATATGGAAGTAGTAAACGGATGTAACAACACGGGGACTTCACACACGAGAAAACTTGTCGATATTGGAATGAAATACATTAGGGAATTAATAAATAAAATTGAAGTAAAATGGGTTTCATCGAAAGAAAATCTAGCTCCTATGTTTACCAAAGCTTTAAGTGATAGAGAATTCAATTATTTACTTAAGAAATTACTAAACAAACAAGAAGCTGACAGGATTGATGAAATATCAGAAACATTGAATTGCATTTTTAATTTATCACAAAGCAAGTAATTACATGTCAATATTGCATAATTGTAATTAAGAGGATTGATGAGATTATAAATAACACAAAAATACAATAGTGAAAGATGAAATCCGAAATAAAAGCAATAAACCTATAAAGCCAAGAATTAGAGAAAAATTATCATCAGATGAGGAACATAAGCTAGAAACTAAACGATGTATAGATAGATAAAATCTCGAAGAAACAAATTCGGTAAAAGATGGTCAATATATATATTAAAACCTTTTCTTTACAGTAATAATATTTCAGAATAAATTCATCACATTATCATATTTCAACACAATTGAAATTTACATTCACATGTTTTTATATATTTGGAAATTCATAATTCTATTTACACTAGTTCTGGCACAAGAAGTTAGTGGAATTTTTGACAGTTTTGTTTCATTGGAATGGCTGAATGAAGGATGGTATCCTAGACAAAGTCCCCAATACCCTTCTTGGGAGGCAACATTATCATGGAAAATTGATGGTAGCAAAATTAAGGCCAATGATACTTTCACATTGAACATGCCGTGTGTTTATAAATTTACGACAACTGATTCTGGCATCAATTTGACTGTTGGTAAGAAAATATACGCCAAATGTGCATTTCAATCAGGAGAAATAATAACTTCTGCTTCACAATTATTATGTCAAGCAACTGATTCAATCACTAAAGCAACACTTGCTCACGGAGAAATCACATTTCCATTTACTTTTGGTATCGGTGGCTCTGCTAATCCGTCAGATCTTGACAATTCAAAATGTTTTATACCAGGTGAAAATGTTATTACTTGGAATGATGGTGATACTAAACTCACAACAACGGCGATGTTTGAAGCGGACACAGATGATCACATTAGTGATAAACACCTTTATGCATTATCATCAATACCAACACTAAATAAAGCGATAACCTTGCTAGTTGCAGGCAATTGCGCGACCGGTTATAAATCCGGTCAATTAGGTGTTAGTGTGAACCAAAATTCCGTGCTAGATTGCGCTTCGATACATGCGGCTATTACCAATGAAATGAACGCTTGGTTTTTCCCTCAAACCGCGGATTCTTTTAAATATACTTTGCTATGCACACCAACAAAATATACTATTGATTATCAAAATATACCAGCTGGTTATAGACCTTATATCGATATTTTGGTTGGTACCAAAAGAGGAACAAGAGTAATAACCACAGCAATTAATAAATTTATTTGTCAGGGTGACTCACAATCAACAGATAAAGGTGAAACAACAACATGGAATATATTTAAAAATAAAGAAAGTGGTACAAGTGGAAAAGACATTGTCTTTGGAACCGAAACTTGGACTAGAACATTTAGCTCAAGAACCACAATAACAGGAGAAAGCACAAAAACAATTCAAGTCATAGTCCCAATACCCACAGTCTCAATTACGGAAACATGGGCAAGCTCATTTGAAACTACCATTACCAATACAGCAAGTATTGGAGAAACTGCAGAAATCAAGGTAATGATACCTATTCCTACTAATTCAATTACCCAAACATGGGAAAATTCATTTGAAACTACTATTACAAATACTGCTGGTATTGGAGGAACAGGAAAAGTTAAAGTAATGGTACCTATTCCTACAAATACAATTACCCAAACATGGGAAAATTCATTTGAAACTACTATTACAAATACCGCAGGTATTGGAGAAACCGGAGAAGTTAAAGTAATGGTACCTATTCCTACTACTTCAATTACTGAAACATGGGCAAGCTCATTTAAAACTACAATTACAAATACTGCTGGTATTGGAGAAACAGCAGAAATCAAGGTAATGGTACCTATTCCTACAAATACAATTACCCAAACATGGGAAAATTCATTTGAAACTACTATTACAAATACTGCTGGTATTGGAGAAACAGCAGAAATCAAGGTAATGGTACCTATTCCTACTACTTCAATTACTGAAACATGGGCAAGCTCATTTGAAACTTCTATTACAAATACAGCAGGTATTGGAGAAACCGGAGAAGTTAAAGTAATGGTACCTATTCCTACTACCTCAATTACTGAAACATGGGCAAGCTCATTTGAAACTTCTATTACAAATACAGCAGGTATTGGAGAAACCGGAGAAGCTAAAGTAATGGTACCTATTCCCAGAAATACAGTTACGGGAACATGGGCAACCTCATTTGAAACTACTATTACAAATACAGCTGGTATTGGAGAAACTGGAGAAGTTAAAGTAATGGTACCCATTCCTACAAATACAATTACCGAAACGTGGGAAAATTCATTTGAAACTATAATTACAAGTACAGCTGGTATTGGACAAACTGGAGAAGTTAAGGTGATTGTTCCTATTTCTACAAATACAATTACAGAAACATGGTCAAGTTTATTTGAAACTACTATTACATATACTGCAGATATTGGAGAAACCGCAGAAGTTAAAATAATGAAACCGGTTTCTACTAATTTAATAACAGATGCTTGGGAAAGCTCATTTGTGAATAGCGTTTCAAATACTGCTGCTATTGATGACACAGAGTGGATAACAGGAACTAGTTCCATTGATACTTTTGTCACTAGTTCGAACAGCTCAGATAATGTGGCAACAGACACATCAAATGCCTTATCATTATCAACATCTTTGACTTTGCTGAATATAGTAAATCAATCTTCAAAGTCTAGTTCAACAGCATCAAGTACGTCGACATCAGATAATTTGACCACTTTGGAAACTGCAATTGTATCATCATCATCGAGAATATTAATCTCAACGACAACACATTCGGCAAAATTATTATATTTTTTTTATTCATCTAGATTGGCAGTACAAGATTCAACATACGCTGAACCTTCGTCATCATTATCAGAAGATAATTCATCAACTAGTAGAACATTATCATTTTCACAATCCAATATACCTTCTTCATCTTTAGATCTAACATCCACCGAAACTCCGTCAACATTATCACAAGATAATTCATCAACTAGTATAACATTATCATTTTCACAATCCAATATACCTTCTTCATCTTTAGATCTAACATCCACCGAAACTCCGTCATCATTATCAGAAGATAATTCATCAACTAGTAGAACATTATCATTTTCACAATCCAATATACCTTCTTCATCTTTAGATCTAACATCCACCGAAACTCCGTCAACATTATCACAAGATAATTCATCAACTAGTATAACATTATCATTTTCACAATCCAATATTCCTTCTTCAACTGTACATCCAACATCCACCGAAACTTCGTCATCATTATCAGAAGATAATTCATCAACTGGTATAACATTATCATTTTCTGCATCCAATATACCTTCTTCATCTTTAGATCTAACATCCACAGAAAGTTCGTCATCATTATCACAAGATAATTCATCAACTAGTATAACATTATCATTTTCACAATCCAATATTCCTTCTTCAACTGTACATCCAACATCCACCGAAACTTCGTCATCATTATCAGAAGATAATTTATCAACTAGGAGTGCATTATCTTTTTCACAATCCAATACAACCACCACGATTTCACAATCAGATACGAAAGTAGGCGGTATATATACCACGACATCTCAAGAGAACTCGATTTCAAGCGTATTTTCATCTTTCCAGTTGTCATTTTCTTTACCGTCAACATTTACGAAATCTTCTTCACAATCTATAGTTGAACAGGCTTCTTCATCACTACCATTGTCATCATATACTGATTTTAGAACTACGATATCTACTGATATACCAATTTTAAGTGATTCAAATAGAAAGTCTAGTGTTTCTACTGCTTCAACTTATATTGCAATGCCATCATCTTCAAGTAGACTTGAATCAGCATCAAATAGTCTTAGTACTACACAGAGAAATGAACGCAATAGTGATGTACCATATTTTGCTAATACAACTAGAGTTGGTGCTAATAGTGTTTATATACCAATTTCTACAGATATTAGTATTGAATATTCAACACCTAAAAGTACGGAAGATAAATTCACAATAGAAAATGGTTTTTCTTCCACATCTATTTTCTCACAATCAATTCAAACTATCACTATGACATCAAATACAGAACAATCATATGAAGACAGCAATATAAGGATTGGTGATAATAGTTCCATTGATCCTTCTGCTAATCCTAGCGATTATCCAAGTCATATATCAGATGAAAAACCGAAAACAATTGGTTATCCGTCAAATGAAATATCAAGCAATCCACGAACAACTTTTAGTACATCAGCAACTAGTGAAGTAGTTGCACCAAGAGTTATCACATACCAAGACGGATTAAATTCTATTTATTTCCAATCCTCATTATTTGCTGGTATGTTTGGAATAGTATATATGTTTATATAAACTTTTTATATAACTTTTTATTTTTTATAATAATGCATGTTAATTTCAAGTTTTTGCAAATCAATCTTGAAAATAGCTGCAAAACACCTTTTTAAACTATCATATAATAATCAACAATGAGGATCAAATGAAACAGCTGTTCTAGGTTTTTCTGTAAACAGTGGATGATTTGTAACGTTCTTCTTTTTTTTATACTATTAATTAATAGATTATTAGGTAAAATCTTTATGCAACGTGCTGGACTTGTCTATAAGCTTAACCACCGTTCACAACCAATTTTTTTGATTGTTCGTAATGTTACAGATATTTTCGATAGTGGTAAAACATGATGAATTTATGTCTTCGTTGAAATATATCTCTAATCGGTATGTATTTTCTGGTAAAATTTAAGCAATAATGAAAAGAATATCATTCGCAGGTAAAACTGTTAAAGGTTTTCATGCAGAGATTCAATAGTTTGTATTGTTTTATCTTTTTTTTTTTTATAGTACATATTAGGTAAAATCTCTATGTAACTATATAGAAATAAAAAACCTAAGGACCTATTAATAGGCACAAAGTTTTTAGCATTTAAGCTTCGAGATCAGCATAAGCAGCGGTAATACGATAAGACCCTTGTAACGCCAGGTCGCGCGTACCATAGATACACATTCGCAAAAAAAAAAAAAAAAAAATGTAAATGTTACGAGAATTATAAAATAATTCACATCTCCTTTAGATAGGACAAAAATATTTAACGATTGTACTTTTGCTTTGCATCCAACTAAATCTATACTAATATTTTCAAATCAAGTGTATTTTGTAGAATTATGCAACAAGATACGTCTTCGAAAATACCCCTTAACAAATTTAGATGAGGATGCAGAAAACACTTGAGGTAAGGATGCAGAAAACACTTGAGGTAAGGATGCAGAAAACACTTGAGGTAAGGATGCAGAAAACACTTGAGGTAAGGATGCAGAAAACACTTGAGGTAAGGATGCAGAAAACACTTGAGGTAAGGATGCAGAAAACACTTGAGGTAAGGATGCAGAAAACACTTGAGGTAAGGATGC
>JAJMBM010000182.1:0-24565 GCA_030565325.1 Insectozyma coleopterorum
AAAAAAAAAAAAAAAAAAAAAAAAAAAAAAAAAAAATATAGACCCTTTTATATATATATCTCATTCTTCTTCTTCATTTATCGTTGTTAGTTTTTCATCTGGTACAAAAGTTGGACCAATTGTATCTGTGAAACTTCCCATCCCCCATTGAGTAAACATTGAACAAAACCCAGTTGTTAATGCAATTTCAGGATCAATTTTATTGTCATCAATTAACATTTCGAAATCAAATTTGAATTGTCTCATTAATTTCACTTTACCAACTCTAACTTTTCTTTCTTCATTATTACCATTCTTTGAATCGACAAGTTTTAATAAATGTTTACTTGTACTTGACCAGCTAAATTTCGACCCATTTATATCAAACGATTTAAATCTACCATTTAAATTCCATTCATTATATATAACCTTATCATGAATGTTTAGTTTATTGTGAAAGGAAATTTTTTGATTAAATGGTCCAATTTTTATAGTTGCAATTTCAGTTCTACTTGGATACAACAACATTCTCCAAATTGTATCATATTGAGATAATCTTTCAAATGTATATATAATCTCACCGTTTTTATTGAATATTTTAATCAATCTTAATTTGTCTTTCCTATCTTGTCTTATGAAATATTGTTTAGGATATTGTGTTAATGGTATAATTGAATCATTTGAGAAATTTAAATCTAATAAATTTGTCAAATTAAACGTTTCTAATAAAACACTACTTAACGTTAATGTAGTTGTTAAACCACGTACAGAAGTAGATTGAATAAGTTTACTCATAACATCAAAGTTATAAATTTATATAAAATTAATAGCTAAATGGCAAAAATGTCAAAACATTTAAAAAAATAGCTGCAAAAAAAAAAATATATATATATATAAATTTGTTTGTTTGATATGGGGAGAATAATAAAAAAATCAAAAATTAAAATACTCTATATTTTTACATATATAATTATTACGTATAAAATTCATCAAGAATTTAAGTTTAATAAATACCCCAAACGTCTTCACAACCATGACAAAATTTAGAACATGCAACTGATGCAGATAATGGATAATCGGAAAGACCGATTTTTTCATCAACGTACTCATCCGCAAAGTTATCTTTACCTCTTGCCATTGCACCAACAAATACACATATACTTTCATCTTGATCTAATGTGTCGACATAATCTTGAACTCTTTTGATTTCAGCATCAAATGATAAAGTAACTTTTCTACATTTGGTGGGTAAATGATCTGTTATAGGATTTTTAATAACTTTTAATAATACTTCTTTTGAATTTTCAGATCTAATACTTAATTTATGTAATAATTGAACCATTAAACCTGAAAATCTTTTAAAAGTTCTTGGAATTCTAACACTTGGATTCACTTCAATTAAAACCCCTCTTGCCGTTTGTATATAAACTTGTAATTTTCCTGCTTTGTTAATTGGTGAGTCTAACAATGTTAATAAACATTGATGAGTTATATCTGGTCTAGCTTCTGCAATGTCTCTGCCCATTTTCCTAAGTAATCCTTGATGATCGTCACAATTTAATAAAGCAAATCTATCACCTCCACCTTGATTTCCACTATTCATCTTATAAGTTTCCAAACAAGCTTGTGATAATACTACTATTAATCTTTTGGTCGTTTTATCTTTCGAACTCAATGGTTGAGGTTGTACTGGGACTAATGAAGCTGGTGGTGCAGAAGGTTTGGATGAAGTAGTAGTTCCTTTGCTACTACCATCGGTTTCCTTTTGAATAGGTATCTTCTTTTCTTTAGTATCCGCCATAATTTATGTAAAAAAAAAAGTTCTTAGTATATGAAAAATTGATGATAAAAAAAAAAAAAAAAAAAATATAGAGCGAGATGATTTATACGGTCTATGAAAAATAAAACCTTTGAAATTTTTATTCTTACAAAAGGCACAATTAAATAAGTATTCTATAGGAATGGTATAAAAGACTGTTTCAACTTTGACGATTTAAAGTGTTTATCTTTCATTTTGAAAAGTTGGTATCTCTGTAACCATTTGAAACTCAGCACAAGCTCAATATTCTAAGAGTTGAGTAATCAATGTTTTGTAGGATATTAAAATATTTGTAAATGGAAGCGCAGATTAGATTTATTTTTCTTTTCTGGTGTTCATCAATCATAGAGGTGTTTCTACGTGTTTTTTTATTCACGATATGATATAGAATTATAACTAATATGTCAAATTCAGATGATGATTTTGATTTTGATGATGAAGATGATGATTTATTATTAGATATAATACAAGGTAAGACTCAAATTCCCCTGATTAATAATGGTACAATTCAAAATTTACAACCAACTCTTATTTCACCACCAAAACAAACAACACAAGCTCACAATATTTCAACACAAGCTCACAATATTTCAACACAAGCTCATAATATTTCAACACAAGCTCACAATATTTCAACACCCAATAGATTGTTGAACGAAGATCAAATTCAAGCTAAATTGTTTCAAGCAGATGGCGAAATAGCTACTTTAAAACAACAATTGCTTCAAATTAAGAATCAAAAACAAAAAGAGATACAAGAATTGAAAGAAACGTTTCGAATTTCAGAAAATAATAATAATGAACAAATCAAAGCTTTAAAATACGCAATACAAAAATTAGAAGATGAAAAGAAATTCTTGAATAATGAATTATTAACCGTTTCAGCTAGTAAGAAACGTAAATTAACTCAAACTCAAGATACAACAACAACGATTCACTCTGAAGAAAAAGGGCTAGTACTGAAAGATGATGGAATACAAAGTAATAGCACATCAGGTTTAGAAAACATTCCAGTCCAATTGAATCAAAAGATTATAAAAATAACGAGTGACTCTTCATTATTAATTGATCAATTATGGAAATATTGTATTATTGGTGCTCAAAGAACTTCCCTTGAATATTTGAGTAAGATTTGTATTAATTTCGATATATCACTGGGAAACGGTTTGATTATTAAAAAGAAAAAATCAATAAATTCAAGTATAATTGAATTTCTAATGATAAAAAAAGATTTAAGATTGGATTTATTGAATGAAGAATTCACAATAGCTTTAATTGATATAATTGAACAAATGTTGAAAGAGAAAATTATACTATCAATACCATTTTTATTATCATTAATTTATTGTTCAATTAGTTTTAGACCTGTGGCAAATACAAAAGAATTAATTATAAGTTTATTGAAAAGATTATCAATTATAAGTTTAAAATTATCAAGTATTTTAATTTATAACTCTGAAGATATAGTCGATATTAATGATTATGATGATGTACTTGATCAAATATTAATTTTAAGAAAATTTACATTAATTTGTTGTTTAGATATAATTGAGAAATTATTAACATTATCATCACAATTTGAACCTGAGTTTATTAAAGAGGTTTGGACAAATAAAATAATATCTAAAAAATTGATATCAACTTTACTCAATGAAAATTCCGAAAGGTTGAAGAATACTGGTCAAATTAATTTTATATTTAATATAGTTGAAATGTTAATTTCATCAACTACACAAGACACATTTGGGTTTAATATTATAGAATCCGATGTCAGTATTATCAATTCATTATTAAAAGTTTTAATAATTGACATACCGCCAAGAGATGGATTTAAATTTTATGGATTAAATAGAATCATTGGAAATAATTTAGATTTTATCAAAATTGAATCACTAATACCTAAAGAAGCTGATTTTTTAAATAATTATATTATTGATATACCATTACCCTTACCCTATGATATTACACAAAGTGATGATGAATTTGAAACTAGAATGAATCATGAATTTCATTTAATTAGTTTAAGAATTAAAGTTTTGGAATTATTACAATCATTAATTGTAACAAAGCAAACTATTGATTTTTTGTTTAATAAAGAATATTTTAAATCATTAATTAGAGTGATTGGATTTGAACAAAATTATATTTCAAGATTTCCAAGATCAAGATTTACGCATTTAAGATGTAATTTGATATCGATAATTATTAAAATAATAAATTATTTAATCCAAGATATTAAAGATATTGGGGAATTAATATATACTGAAATGATGTATGAGTTATTTGTTGTACTACTGAGAATTGCATTTGGGTCAGATTCATTAAGTATAGAAGCAAATAAATTGCTTTTAAAATATAGATGTGATGGAAATTTTAATCCAATATTTAATAAATGGAGTGAAGAAAATGCAAGAAATATACATCATTTGACGTCGAATGATTATAAAAATGGGAAATTAGTAGCAAATATAGAAAGTGATTATGCAAATGGATTAGAATTCCCGTATGAATCAGACACAGTTGAATTAGCGAGAGAGGTATTAAATAAATTTGTAAATCACGATGAAGCTGATAATTTATACTTCAACATGAAAGAAGAAGAAGAATTTGATGATGATGATGAATTGATGGAATTTACATAGAATATTTAATAATTTCTATTATTATACAAATGATTATGCAAATGGGTTAGAATTCCCGTATGAATCAGACACAGTTGTATTAGCGAGAGAAGTATTAAACAAATTTGTAAATTACGATTAATAATTTATACTTTAACAGAAGAAGAAGTATTTGATGATGATGAATTGATGGAATTTACATAGAATATTTAATAATTTCTATTATTATACAAATGATTATGCAAATGGGTTAGAATTCCCGTATGAATCAGACACAGTAGCGAGAGAAGTATTAAACAAATTTGTAAATTACGATTAATAATTTATACTTTAACAGAAGAAGAAGAATTTGATGATGAATTGATGGAATTTACATAGAATATCCTTAAATAAATATAATCATTTCTATTATTATACAAATATTGTTGTGTATTGAATTATATTTGATGTATACGTAAAAAAACTCATGCTAATTATTTGAAATAATTTCAAAAACTTAAGCTGATTGTGGTTTAGCAACACCGGTTTGGAAATTGTTTTTAAATCTTCTGGTAACGTGTTTCAAGTAAGCCATTCTACCGGTACCTGTAGTTCTTCTTCTTTTAGCTTTTAAAGCCCAGTTGTGTGATCTCATTTTAGCAGCTGGGTAACCACATGAAGCACATGTTTTTTTTTGAACATGGAATGATCTTTTACCACATCTGTTACATAAAGTATGTGATTTGTTGTGTCTTTTACCTAATGATGGAGTACCTTCTATATTAAAAAGTGTTAGTAAACCAAGAAACTCTAATAAACCTTTTCACATATATAAAAAAAAAACTCCAAATCAATGGGGGCATTGCATCCCAAAAACTAACACATCCTTCTATCAGTTTGAATTCATATATTCCTATTCCATAGTTGATAATATCATATATATATATATATATGTTGGTTATCTTGTATAGGTTCATTACATACTACCCATTTTTGTATAATTCTATTGATAAACGAAAATTAAAATTGAAATTTGAAATTTTTTTTTGGGTGTTAACCAATTGATAGTATCTCTCCCATAGTTAAGAATCCACTATATAGAAATTAACTATGCGCACCATAGTTAACACCCACAAAAAAAAAAAAAAAAAGAAAGCAAAAGTAGTGTTTGGAATACACAAAATATATAGAAGCGTGACCTCTAGGGCTCTGGCCTATTTCTACGCCGTGCACGATTTTATTGATTAAATCTTTTTTCTGTTGAGTTGGTAGCGGTTTATTTCGCGCTCCACGTTGAAATAGAAAATGTTGCAAAAACGCGAGAAAAAAAAAGAATGATTGCAAATAAATAAATATAAACAACACGAAATTAAATTAAATGGAAATATAGAACGAGTTGAATTTTTAGAACTTTTTTTTTGTTTTTTTGTTTTTTGTTTTTTTTAATATCAACAACAAGAAGAAGAAGAAGAAGAAGAAGATATTGTTTATCATCATGTCTTATCAGTTTCCTCCTTCGTCTCCCTTACACGATCTTGATGAATTTCCATCAAAAGATCCATTTGCAATTAAGAAATCATCAATTAATAAAGGCTATGAAAGATTAAGCAGGGATGAATATCCAACTCCAAATCCATCGTCTTCCTTATTCAGATCTTCTTCACCAGCTAGAGAAATTGACGAAAATGAAAATGTGAATAATAATTTAGACTCAGTTTCAATTAATAAGGATTTCAATGTTTTAAATCCTGATAAATCAGTTATTAGAATTCCATTATTATCCACCCATACCCATTTCAGTATTGGTAGATCATCACGTAGTTGTGAGTTTTCAATCAATCCCAAGGATTCATATATCTCGCGTACTCATTTAAAAGTTTCGTTCGATATTGAACAGATTATCTTGAATTGTGTTGGTTCAAATGGATTGAATATAATCATACCTAAAAACTGCTTTATTTACCAAACTACAAACTCAAAAGATAACTTCATCATCACTGAAAATAAAAATGGTCAACAATTGTCAAATAATAATCTTGATAGTAGATCGATCAAGTTGGACAATAACCATACTGAATTTTTCATGAGACAGAATGAAACTATTACATTACCAAGATTTGAAAATATTTTAATCCAAATTTCAAAACAATTGATCTTGTTGAATCCAAATGATATAGATGAGGAATTGACCGATGATGAAGAAATTCAATTGATTAATGAATCGACGACGACTCCACATAAAAATGAATCACATGCTGCTGCTCCATTATTAACACCAAGTAATAAGAATGATTCAAAACAAACGAGTGATATACCAAATACACCAATCAAACCAAAACCAAGTTTACATATTGATGAGGTCAAACCTGAAGAAACTCCAATTAAAGAAATACAAGAAAAGAAACCTTTAACTCATGAATTAAAATTGAATAATCATATAACTCATGAATCATTAAATAAATTCTCAATTCATGAACCTAAATCAAATAAACCTTTGAATCATGAACCATTAAAATTGAATGAAAATAAACCTTTAATTCATGAATCCAAACCGATTTTAAAACTTGAATCTGAATTACAATTACCATCACAAAAACCAACTTTTAAAATACATCACGATCAACCTCAATTACCTAATCGTGCAAATTCCATATCTCCAAAACCAATATTATCAGATAAAACCAATATCAAAAAAAGATCATCCTCGGTTGAACCAAATTTGAAATATCAAACAACAACAACAACAACAACAACTACTTATCAACCACTCAAAAAGAAAAAATTCATTAAAGAACAACAACCTACTCCAAATGATTCTACTTTATTGGATAAAATCGAAAATCGTGAAGAAATTAATAATATCCTAATTAATCATTTGGCATTTTCGAGATTAAGTTCAACTCCAGCTTCATTTTTAAACACTATAAGTGTCTTAACTTCAAATTTATCACTATCACAAATTAGATTAATCTTACACGATATTAAATGTATTGGAATAATATATAGAAAGGGTAAAGATGCAGCTGGTAAACCTTTAGAAGAAGAATATTATTATATGTCAGAAAATGATGATGACGAAAGTAGAAAAACATTGGTCGCAAACTTTAAAGGTCATGGTGGTTTAAGAAGTTGTAGAAAAACTCATAAACAATACTATTGGAAAAAGCCAGCTCCAATCAAAAAATAAGAAAACATGGAATATTATTATTTTTTTTTTTTTTTGAAAATGTATATTATTTATAACAGTCGTTGATAATATGTTGAAGCGTTCAAATCATAAAAAGGGGATGATAAAGGTATACCATATTCTGATTTTTCTAGTTCACTCAATTGTTTTGGATTTCCAATTTTTAAAGTCTCTTCTTGTTTCTTCTTCTTTTCCTTCCATTCTACGAATGTTAATATTAAAATACCTATAAACCCTTGTAAACCCCATAATGCAATAAAGATTAAACTTATATATAGTTCCAACATTATTGAATCTTTATAAGAATCAATTAATGAATCAAGTTTATTTAATATAACATTCGGTTGTAAAAATTTAATATCATATAGTGAATTTTCAACATCTTTTGAAATTAAAGGTATTTCAATGTTTAAATGTTCATTCATCCAAGTCAACCCATGTTCTACATTTAATAACTTTCTACCAATTGTACAATATACAATAGTTTCAATTGGTTTAGATAATGGAGTATTGCCAAATATTTCATCGACTGCCCCGTTCAAATTATCTAAAAAAATTGAAATTGTTGAATTAATTTGATTTGACGTGTCTAGAATATTGCCAAATAATTCTTCATTCACTTCAATTGCAGTCGTATTTATGTAATTATTCATTGATCTGATATATTGTCTTGGAACCGATTGCGTATTATTTAAATTTGAAGAAACTATATCAATAGCTTTTGCTAATCCATTTTTTGTATAATGTAATAAAATAAATTGTAATAAAACTGATAATAAACCCATCAAACCAAAAAATAGTATATTCTTTGTAAATTCTGTTGATAAATATGAAATTAACCAAATATATCTTGGATTTAAATTTATACCAAATCTTTTAATCAACGTATATAGAATAAAATTTTCATAAATATTTGATTCATTTCTAAATTCAATTTCATTATTCAATTTAATATCTTCATTAATAAAACTATCCAATCTTTTCCATTTTCTAAATTCAATGAAAAATACATAAATCATAGCTCCTAATGAAGTTAATATTAAACTTATTATTATCCATTTTCCAAGAAATTCAACCAATTTGACTAAATCAGATTGTATATGTTGAATATTAGTCAAATTGTCTAAACAAACTTGTTTTGCGTTGATTGGTTCAATAATGGTCTTATTTTCCATAGGTTTATGATCTGTTATTGATTTTGTAATTAAATCAAATGGCTTTGACAATAAAATTTGTGTACTATTGTTTAAATCACCTAATCCGCCAAGATTTGATTTCTTAACTGATTCAATATCATCAATGACTGAGCTTGGAATCATAATTTTATCTTTCAAAGTACCTAATGATAAATTTATTTTATCTTTAAATTGTGATGAATTATCAGTTACGGTTTTACCCGTGAAAAATGATTTAACTGTATTGAACCCTGTAACTAGATCATTTATTAATTGTGATAATCCTTTCAAACCATCCTCTATATCATCGGTAACTGCAACTACAGTTTCGTTAACACCTCTAATGATAGCTTCACTTGAATCTAAAGCAAATTCCGTAGTTCCTTTAATTAAAGCATTTAATAGACATATATAAGTACCCAAGAATAAATCAATGAAAAAGATAATCATATGTTTGATTACACTGATTAATAAAATTATCAACATTAAATTTGAATTTTGTAACTTGAGTAAACTATCCATTATTAAATTGTGTAAACTATTTAAAATTGGTTGTATTTCTTTACTTGAACTATCACATGTTGAAGTGTCTACTATTTGACTATTGATTAATGTAATTAATGAATTCTTCAAGAATATAACTTGTACCAATATTAGTATTAGAAATATAGTATATCTATTTAAATATATTTGTGATAGTTGTTCTGGTAGATTTAAGTAATTTCTTAACATTGAAGAGGATATAAATTGAAATTCATGTTTAAAATTGCATCTCCCCTTAGATATTTATATGACATCTGTTTTAATTTGGTTTCATATTGAAATCTTGAAACATTTATGTTTCTAATAATAAACTTTTGAATGATAAAATTGATGTTTCAGAATAAAATGTTGTTGTTTTTTTTTTTTTCTTTTTCTTTTTTTCTGTTGCGAGCATTCAAATTTGAAATTAAAAATTCATTCCCATCGTCAACTTTTAATTTTTTAAAATGACATCAAATAATAAGAAACGAACAATACGACAGAATGAGAACAAGTCAAAGAAACCAAAATTAGATCATTCAAATTTGAAACCTTGTCAGACTTTATATATAAAGAATTTGAATAACAAGATCAACAAACAATTGGTGAGAGAAAATTTATATCTATTATTCATTACATTTGGTGATATAATTGAAATCAAATTACATAAAGGATTCGCATTTATAATTTATGCAAACTTAGATTCAAGTATATTGGCTATTAAAAGTTTACAAGGTGAAGAGTTTTTCGAAAAAAAATTAGTTATAAATTATGCAACTAAAGAAAGTAAAGTTATTGCATGTGCCAAAAAATCAACAAATGAAGAAGAAGATGACGATGAGGAGGATGTTATGCCAAGTTATGAATGAGTTTTTTTTTTATTTCAATTTCAATACGTCTCTAAATGCATCAATTACACAATCGGGTACACCAATGCCATCACCAAATACAGTACCACCAAATGATAACTTATAATCATCTTCAAGTATTATTGATTCTACATCAGATTTAATTTCTTGATACCCTAAATTATATTGTGGGATGCAATTTTTTACAAAATTATAACTCATTATCAAATCGTTATCATTTATAGAATCCATTGGTTCTCCGGGCTGAATGAATTTTATATTAAAATCATTCAAGTTTAATTTAAATTTGGATTCTAATATATCCTTTACAATTTTCAAATTTACTTCATTTGAAGGTGCGGGCCATTGAGTATAATAATGACCACCCAACATGATTGTTATTTTATCATAATTTGAATTTTCAATTGCATCGGTTTGTGTGAAAATATTTGTTGCATTTTTCTCAACGTCTGAATCATATATGGCTCCTAATAAACCTTGAGGATTTGATGAGTATGATTTAAATTTTGGCATTAAAAATCCAAATCCTGGTTTACCTTTAGGTATAATCAAGTTTTTTTTCGTGTATATATTAGTTAGGAATATAGAATTATATTCAATTGAATTTAATTTTGGTATTAATGGATCGTTTTTAATTAATGAATTTGATAATTCATTAACATTGATTGTTGATCTTATATGATCGAATTTTTCCCCATTTACTAAACCCTGTTTTGGATCAATTGACTCAATTTTGGAATTTAACTGAATTTGAACATTTTTTTGATTTTTCAAATACTCACTCAAAGCTAATGGGAATACTTCTAATCCATCTTTAAATTTAATCATTGGATAATCTTTCAATTGAGATTTCAAATTTATGAAATCTGTATTTGGAGATATTAATGAATTGTAACTTTGTAATTCATTTGAGATACTTGATGTTTTTTTCTTTTGATTTTTCATCATGTATTTTATTATTGACCCCGAATCATCTTCCATTTGTTTTAAAATTGGTAATATACTTTTTATACTTAATTTAGAAACATCACCAGCATAAATACCATGCATTATTGCACTTAGTACATTATCAGTTAAAACACCGCTTCCAAATCTTCTAATGAAAAAAGATTCAATTGTTTCATCTTCAATTTTACTCTTTATAAATGGTTCTTTTAAAACTCCCATACAAAATTTCCAATCAGCACATTTTACATTGTTGATAAATGAAAATAAGGTGGTTAAATTATTTGGAACTTGGACAATTTCACCTTGTTGATTGATTATATATTTCTTATTGGCTGGTGAATGTTTATGAACCCCTTGAATTTGATTTGAAAACCCCAATTGATTCAATATATCAATTATAATTAAACTGCCATCTTTCACACCTCTTAAAGTTCGTGGACCTTTTTCGAACCTAATCTGATCATCATTTTTGCCCACTATTTTCGGTGAATAAATCCATCCTCCCAATCTATTAGATTTGTCATAAATTTGAAATTTCAAATCTGGTCTTAATTTAGATAAGAAATAAGTGAACGTTAAACCACTAATACCGCCTCCCAATACAGCAATCTTTGAATTTTTAGGCAATGAGGTTAAAGACATTATTCCATACCAATATTATTAATCTAAAAAAAAGCAGATCAATTGATTTGAGTGTTTTCTTTTTTTCAATTTTTTAGATTCTATAATAATTATTTTGATCGTACAATTTTGAAATATTATTGCAATAGTTAATTTTTTTTTTCGGCTTTGTGTTCACTTTGTAATTATACGAATGAGAGAAAAAATATTAATAATAATAAACGGGTTCAATTTTGTTATGATAACAGGAGATGGTATTGGAAGAATTTGTATAATTTGAATATATTGTACAACTTGGATCTATAGTGAAAAGGGAGAATATAGTGTTTTAATAACGAAAAGTATATGTGCCAATATATAACTTATGATAAGTGAGTTTTGTTATAATCAATAGTCAAAGGTGACTTGTCGGGCTCTGTAAATTATATTTATATAGATTTTACTTAATACATATACGTAAATATATATGAGTTCAGTTGGTTAACAAATTTTTGAAAGAAATAGACTTTTTCAAAATTTCTACAAATACTTGTAAAATATTCCTCATTTGATCAATAGGAGGCAAAAAAAGAACTGTTTTGTGCAAACAATACAACCAGTCATTCTACTAGTTCTTATATAGTACACAGAGATACAAGGTTGATCAAAATTAGAGATAATGATTGATTATTTAAGAGTTTCCAAACTGCAGTGTGCATATGGTAGCGATAACAACAACAACAACAATAATAATAATAATAATAATAATAATAACCGCATTCAGAAGAAGCAAAGAAAAGAAAAGAGAAGAGAAGAGAAGAGAAGAGAAAAGACCCATCATGATGTCAAAAAGAGAAAAGAATTTGTAAATTTAAAAAGTGTGATTGCGGTTATGATACTTTGGCCAATCACCACCGCGCATTATATAAGCATGGTTAGATTAGATAGTGAACTTAGTTGGTTACAACTAGTTACACCTTTGTACTCCGACTCATCTACACCGTTGCGTGAATCATGATGTACCCCTCTCTTCCTAATAATACACTTGTTTGGGACATGGTCATTTCTCATTAGACACGTGACGTGGATATTAGATATACAATTTCAATTATTGGAATGAATCACATCACCAATTTGATTGACATGATGGATATAAAGACGAAGAAAGTCCGCGCCCGCGCCCGCGCCCGTGCCCTCCAATTTGAATTCAACTCGTATTGAAATTGAAAAGCATCGGGTGTAAGGGAATGGAAATAAATAGAAATAGAAATGGAATTATATTTCTAATATATTACATAATAATTTCACAGTAATTATTTATATAATTCTATGCAATAATTTTTTCTACTAACCTTTTACTACTTTACTCGATGTTATTAAATTACCAGTTATAACCATCATCCACCACCACATTCTACTATTTATTGATTCACCCACCCACTCACTCATTCACTCACTATTTATTTATTTATTTATTTTTATTTACAACTATTCAATTTTATTTATCTATTCTTCCCTTTACATGCGAATTGTATCTAAACAATTAGCACCTATACTATACAAAATGAATACTACTACTACTACTACTACTGCTACTGCTACTGCTAATGGAAAATTCAACAATATTATAGATGACACTCTAATATCCACAACTTCATTATCTATACCTGAAAAATACGATGCGTTCAAACACAGAAAATGGATATATCTAAATCACAACAACAATGATCCAAACAATAAAATTAGTATAATGACCTTTAATCTATTATCAAGACATTATATATGGGAACCAATATTTGGATATTTAGATCAAAGATATTTACACTGGTCGAATTATAGATTTCCCTTGATTAATGAAACAATTAAACAATTTTCAACTGATATAATGTGTTTTCAAGAAATGGAATATTCAATATATAAACAATATTGGAGTAAGGATTTCCCAAATGAAGATTTTAAATCTTATTTTGTTCAAAAATCATTTTGGAATCATAAATGTTCAAATGGAGATAATGAAAATATCGATGGAGTTGCGATTTTTATAAATTCCAAAAGATTTAATGTATTAGAAAAAGTTGAAATTAATTTTGGAAAATCTATACTTGAAAATAAAGCCAACTATGATATAACAATGGATTTATATGAAAGAGTAATTAAGAAAAATACAGTTGCTTTAATTTTAAAATTATATGATAGATTAAATGATAAAATTCTTTATATTACAAATACTCATTTATATTGGTCACCGAAATTCAATGATGTAAAAGTGTTACAAACAAAGTTATTATTGAATCAATTGAAAGAAATCATCAATGAACCTGATCCCTATATTATAATGTTGGGAGATTTAAATTCAAATTTAAATTCCGATGTCTGTAATCTATTAAACCATAAAGAAATTAATACTAAAGATTCTCCATGTTTTATAAATTTCAATTATGGAAAGAATTTAAATTTAATTAATCAAGATGGTATAATTGAAAACCCATTCAAGTTTAAAAACGTTTATGACTCATTATTACAAACTAATCAATTGAATTTTACAAGTTATATAAAAAGTTTGACCGATGTATTGGATCATATTTATATAAGTGAAGATAAATTCATAGTTAACAAGATTTTAAGTCAAGTTGATGAAAAATATTGTTCAAATTGTGAAATCAAGGGATTCCCAAATAACCAGTTCCCAAGTGATCATATACCTTTATGTACTGAAATTAGTTATAAATGAATATAAATTTTGTAGTAGTAGTAGTCTTTTTTTTTTTTTTTTTTTTTTTTTTTTTGCATCCATTTTTGAAGTAGTGCGCAAATTAATTTTTGTATATAGCATCCATTCTTTCAACAAAAGTTTATTTTTAAAACAAATAAATATAAATTTTAATTGTTAACAACTGCGAAGGCAAAATAAATATATTAATCACGTTTTAATATACCCATTGAATAGCTAGTTGTATTATTATCTTTTGCTTTATGAATCTAGCTAATAAATTTCAACATGCTGCTCAAGTTCCAGGGCAATCAACAATTCAATCTCAACAATTTTTTTTAAATAAAATCCATCAAGAACAACAACAAAATCAATCGCAACAACAACAACAACAACAACAACCATCAGCTAGTTTATTATATCCTAATAACTATCAACAGCAACAACAGCAACAGCAACCATCTTTACAACAACAGCAATTTTTTCCTCAATTCAATACTAATCCTCAACAACCTAATCAACAAGTTCCTAGATTACCTCACTTGCAGCAAAATTATTCAGCTGCAGTACTTCAACAAGCTCAAGTACAACAATTACAACAACAACAACAACAACAGCAACAACAGCAACAGCAACAACCAGCTTTACAACAACAAACATCCTTACAACCATCTTTACAACATCATCAACAACAAGCTCTTGTACAACATTTATCATTAAATGTAGAAAATCCAAATTCAAAATATTGGCAATATCAACAGCAATTGTGTCAAATTTCTAGAAGTTCAAATATACCACATTATTACGCAAGGCAATATGCTTCAAATTCAAGAAAAATAAAAAACCCATATAGTGAAGTTAAATCAGTTGGATTAATCGAAGCTACAAAAAGTATAATTACAAATTTAGAAGAAGAAGAACAAAAGAGAAAAGCAAATTTATCAACAAATGGAAGTACTCCAACTTCAACTTCAGCATTATTACACAATAAAAAAGTAACCCAAGATATTGATGATGATACAATGGAAGAACAAAGAATGAGATTGAAAACTAAAGGCAAACAATTATGGTGTCAATTAGATTTAAGTGGACAAGGCTTAGTCAATTTATCACCAAAATTATTTCATTATGATTTTTTGGAATCATTATATTTAAATAACAATAAATTAACAAGTTTACCATCAAATATAAATAAATTAAGAAGCTTAAGAACTTTAGATTTATCACATAATAGATTAACAGAATTACCTTCACAATTGGGATTATGTTTTAATTTAAGATATTTATATTTATTTGATAATAATATTAAAACTTTACCAAATTCATTTGGTAATTTATTTGAATTATTATTTTTAGGTATTGAAGGAAATCCATTAGATTTAAATATTGCCAATTTATTATCTGAAAAGGGCACAAAAGAATTAATATCAACCATAAGAGATCGTAAAGTTTCCACTATAACACCAAAACCAAGACCATGGTTAATATTGGAAGATGATGGAGAGGTTATAGATTCCAAAGAAAGCTTTAAATGTGAAAATGAATCAAATGATGTATTTACTGTCTTATCATACAATACATTATGTCAACATTATGCAACTCCAAAGATGTATAAGTTTACCCCATCATGGGCTTTAGATTGGGATTATAGAAAAAATGTATTGGAGAAGGAAATTTTGAATTATAATACAGATATCATATGTATGCAAGAAGTTGAAACCAACACATTTCAAGAATTTTGGCTTCCATTATTAAATGATCATGGATATAAAGGACTTTTCTTCAATAAAACAAGATCAAAAACCATGAAAGAAGAAGATTCTAAAAAAGTTGATGGATGTGCAATGTTCTATAAAAGTGACAAATTTAATTTAATTCAAAAGCAAAATTTTGAATTTAATAGTGTTTGTATGGGATCAGATAAATATAAAAAGACAAAAGATTTATTTAATAGATTTATGAATAAAGATAATATAGCATTAATAACATATTTGCAACATATAGAAACTGATGAAAAAATTTTTATAATAAATACTCATTTACATTGGGATCCAGCATTTAATGATGTTAAAACATTACAAATTGGAATCTTATTAGAAGAACTACAAGATATAATTAAAAATTATCAACATTTAAATTCAATTGAAGAATTAAAAAATGCAACTATTGTAATATGTGGAGATTTTAATTCGGTTAAAGAAAGTGCAGTTTACCAATTATTTTCAACCGGTTCAACATCGAACCATGATGATATGAAAGATAGAGATTATGGTAGATTTACAGAAGAAGGATTTCACCATTCCTTAAAATTAAAATCAGCTTATGAAACAATTGGTGAATTACCATTCACAAATTTAACTCCAGCATTTACTGATAATATTGATTATATATGGTATTCAACTCCAACTTTACAAGTTAAAGGTTTATTAGGTAAAGTAGATGAAGAATATTCGAAAAATTGTATTGGATTTCCTGACGCTAATTTCCCATCTGATCATATACCAATATTAGCTAAATTTCAATTGAAAAAGAATAATAATAAAAAAATACCAGACTTTAAACCAGATTTTAAAACTGGATCATCAAGGAAAACATAAAAAAAGAAAAAAAAAAAAAAAAAAAAAAAGCAACAACTTTAACAATAATGACAAAATTTGTAAAACTTATTTTTAATTCATTTATTATTATTTTAATGATCTTTTGGCTGGGGTACTTTGATTTTATATGTTAATAATAATATATATATATATATATATTAAATTTAGATTATGTAATTGAGAACACAAAATCTCAAAAGATATGGAAAACTTATTTCCAAAACTTAAATTTTCTAGACTCGTTATATTCTTCAATTATGACTGAGAGTTTATTAATTCCAACTGAGGCGGATTATATTGATGCATATGGAGATAATGAACCAGAAGAAGAATATAGAAAAACATGGTCGAAATTAAGATTAGAAAAAGATGAGATTGGAAACTACAAATATCCATGGGATTTTGAAATCGTTCAAGGATTTTTCAAACAGAGTGATAATTCCACAGACGATAGAACATTCAATTACGTGTTTGAACACATGGGTAGATTGAAAAGTTGGAAAGAGATAATATCCCAATTGGAGAAATTAAATTCCGAAGCTGAACCTAATGTTGAATATAAATTATTATTCCTCGCTAGACATGGACAAGGATTTCATAATAAGATAGTTGAAAAATATGGATTGGAAGCTTGGAATAATAAGTATCATAAATTATCAACCGATGGTGAAATAACATATGCACCAGATCCAGCTTTAACAGAAATAGGAATATTACAAGCAAAAGAGAATCATGAATTATGGAAAAAAGAAATTCAATTGGGTGCACCTATACCTTGTAAATTTTTTGTATCTCCATTACAAAGATCGAGTAATACGTTAGTTTTAACTTGGGATGATTTGAAACCGAAAAATAAACAACCAATTGTATGTGAAAATCTCCGTGAAACAATTGGGAAAAATTTATGTGACAAAAGATCGAGCAAGACAGTCATTAATCAACGATTTGGGAAATATGGTTTCATAACTGATGACATTGTCGAAGAAGATGTTTATTTCTCTGAAGAGAGGGAATCTATGACTCATCAATCAATGAGAGTTAATAAATTTTTACAACAATTGTTTGAATCAGATTGTAAAGGTGGAAAAGTTGATAAAAAATTAGCCATTGATGGGATGATAATCAGCACAACTTCTCATGCTGGTACAATTAGATGTTTTATAAATGTATTCAATCATAGACATTTCACCATTTCAACGGGTGGTATGATCCCAGTTGTTTGTAAAGGTACTAGACGAAATTAGATAATATAGATATAGACATAAAAAAAAAAAAAAAGTATTGTATTTCTTGAAACTATCTAATAATGGTAATTACTGGGATTTTTGAATACTTGTTACGATTTGTAGTAATTTTTACTTTAGTATTGTATTAGAAAGATATAGTTTTGAAATAAATCGTATTGACAATTTCAATTTCATTTAATTTACATTGATGAATAATTAATTAAAATCATCATTCGATACCTATTTATTATAATGACACTTCTTGAACCTTATTTTTATTTGTAGGTTTCCGAAGCTCGGTTTTGATTAAAAGAATGATTAAAAGTTTATGATTTTTAGAGGGATTTCAAGAGTATATAAGAAAATCAACAGTTTAATTAGCCACTAAATAATCAATTTCATGACGTTATAGATTTTTCTGACCTACAAACACTTTTTAACATGAAAATAAGTTTACTTTTGTTACACCATTTATAAATATAGAGACTTCTCTTTTATGAGTTTCGTTTTACTTAGTACACTACAACCTATACTTTGTATCTGTGTTACATTGTATCACAGGCTTGATATTGAATTCGAATCAACCAAAATGAAATGATCTTAAAAATACAAACCAAAAAAAAATGTTTCCTTGGGTAATAAAAATGCTACTCAATTATTTGAGATAAAAGCACATTTATAACATTGAAATAAATCATACTTTTTCTATTAAAAGTTGTTTTAATCATTAAATATTAATAGTAGAGTATTAATCTACAAAAAGAGTATTGTATTATTGAATAAACGTGTTCAACCATTTGCAACCATCTGGTTTAATCGAAAAGCCGCATTTCTATTTTTTCTTTTTTCTTTTTTTTTTTTTTTTTTTTTTTTATGTAAGAATTCTAAATTAGGAATTCCTTATAATTAACGTTAATTGGGTTTCCAAGCGCAATGCAATTCTTTGCTATTAATTCAAAAGGGCAGATCTTTATAAAAAAAACATTGCATGTATTTATAACTTATACTCATTAATGATTATATTCATATACTTAATTCTACTCATTCATCCAATATTTGCAATTTGGCCATTCGATGGTGATGATGATAGTTCATCTTCTAGTTTAACTTCTGAAACAAGTAGTAGTACAACTAGTGATGAAACATGGTTTCAAAATATATTTGGTAATAATTCTACAGAACCTGATGATTCCGAACCGAGCATAAACGCATATGCACCATTTAATGTTTCATGTCCATCTGGCAATCTAGCCAGACCGGCAAACCATACAATTTCAAATCAAGAACAAGATTATATTAATAATCGACATGTTATCACCAATGGGAATTTGATTGATTTTTTAAAAAAAGCAAACATTTCCCAATTTGATCCTGAAACGTTCATTAATGATAATTCCAATCAACACAATATTACAATTGGATTAGCATTTTCTGGCGGTGGATATCGTGCACTTCTTGCTTCTAGTGGTCAATTGTTAGGTATGGATGGGCGATTTTCAAATGCGAGTGAACATGGATTAGGAGGGTTATTGGAAAGTAGTACATATATAACTGGATTAAGTGGTGGGAATTGGATGGTTGGTTCATTAGTCTTGAATAATTGGTTATCTGTTGAATCTATTGTTAATCGTACTTCTAATTTATGGTATCTTGAAGATTCAATTATAAATCCCAATGGATTGAGAATCGATAAAACAATAGAATATTATTATGAGTTAAGAGAAGCTGTGTTGGCTAAATCAAATGCAGGATTTGAAACTTCATTTACCGATGTTTGGGGTAGAGCATTGAGTTTTCAATTCTTCCCCAATGATAAAAATGGAGGAGAAAATATAACTTGGTCAAGTATTCGAAATTTATCAAATTTTCAAAATCATCAAATGCCGTATCCAATAGTTATAGCAAATGGTAGAACCCCAGGGACATATATTATAAATGAGAATTCGACTGTATTTGAAATTTCACCATATGAATTAGGAAGTTGGGATCCAAGTCTTAACTCTTTTAGTGATGTACAATATTTAGGCTCGATGGTTTTTGATGGCAGTGCAAATACATCCAAATGTATAAATAATTTTGATAATGCAGGGTTTATAATGGGCACTTCATCGTCATTATTTAATGCAATTTTGTTACAACTTGGAAATTATGATATAAATTCAATTATTAAATCGATTTTAACCGACATTTTAGAGAGAGTCAGTAATGCAGAATATGATATTGCAATATATGAACCAAATCCATTTTATCAATTTGAAGAAGCAGGAGTTAAATCGATCATTCAAAATGATACATTATATTTAGTCGATGGAGGGGAAGATGCACAAAATGTGCCATTTTATCCATTGATACAAAATTCAAGAGATGTAGATGTCATATTTGCATTTGATAATTCTGCCGATACAAAACATCAATGGCCAAATGGAACATCAATAATCCAAACTTATAAAAGACAATTTTCAAATCAAGGCAAAGGAACGCCATTCCCATTTGTACCCGATGTTGATAAATTTTTACTGGAGAAATTGAATGAAAAGCCGATATTTTTCGGATGTGATTCTAATGAATTAGATGGTTTACTTAAATGGCATAATAACGATCAAATCAATACCACAGATGTTCCATTAATAGTTCATATCTCAAATCAGAAATATTCATATAGTTCAAATCTTTCAACGTTTAAATTGAGTTATACTGATGATGAGAAATTTGGGGTCATAAGAAATGGATTTGAAACTTCAACTAGAAATAATTTAACCGATGATGCCAATTGGTTAACTTGTGTTGGCTGTGCCATTATCAGAAGACAACAAGAAAGATTGGGAATTGAACAAAGTGATGAATGTAAACAATGCTTTGATGATTATTGCTGGAAAGGTGGGGCGAAAGACGCGGCATTTGTATCTGGTATAAGTGGACTTTCTGGAATAGCCACAGCAACAACACCTCCCTCCTCCTCCTCCTCCTCCTCATCTCAATCTAGACCAACTAGATCCACCACTGAATCAGCATCGGAAAAAAGAAACGGAGGAAATTATAATAATATACCATCTATATTATCATTTATTCATTTGGTTTTAGGATTTTTTTTCCTATAGAAATTTATAAATTAAAACTACATTAATTATATAACAATTCTAAAGGGATATCCTTTTTTTGAGAAAAGAGGGATCATCACTTTGTAGACTTAATTATGTAAAGTGTTGATAATATAATCTCATTTTTCTATTTTTTCTTTTGGGTTCATCGCAAAACTATACTTTTTTTTTTTTTTTTTTTCTTCTTACTTTTTGTATCTTTGAAGTATAAAAAATGGTTAAATCGTATAATCGTTATGATCAAGAGAAATGTTTTGGATTAATAACTTCTCAATCTAATATAGTATGGTTACCTCCTTCAAATACACAATCTTCGACTTCATTAGGTAGAGCTTTAACGTCAGGATTAGAAGAGATTTTAATTTGGGATATTAAAACAGGAGAATTATTACAAAAATTTAAAGATGGATTAAATCCAGGAGAATCGAATTCTTCAACTTCAATTCCTCCATCTCCAATTACATATTTGACCTATCATGAACAAACTAATTTAATTGGTGTTGGGTATATGGATGGTAATATTAAGATATTTGATTTATCTTCACAATCGGTGTTGATTAAATTCCAAGGTCATAAATCAGGTATAACACAATTAAAATTTGATAAAAACGGTACTCGATTGATATCAGGATCCAATGATTCTTCAATTATAATGTGGGATTTAATTGGTGAAGAAGGGTTATTTAAATTAAAAGGTCATAAAGGACCAATACACGGGTTGGAATTTTTATCAAAAACAACAACGAAAGAAGATGATTTAGATGATTATTTATTGAGTTGTTCAAAAGATGGATTGATTAAATTATGGGAATTGAAATCTCAACAATGTATTGAAACTCATTTATCTCACTCAAATGAATGTTGGTCCATGGGAGTAAATAAATATAAAAATTTGTTAATTACAAGTGGGAATAAAGATGAAGTTAAAGTTTGGGATATAGATTTAAATTTAAATGACGGATCAAAGATTCAACAACGTGGTAATGAGATGTTTAAACAAAGTAAATCAAGATCAAATGAAATTGAATTTAAATATGTTAAAAATATTGAATTATTTCTGATACAAAATTCAGATAGAACGATTGAAATTTATAGAATAAGGTCTGAGGATGAAATTAAAAAGGGTATAAATAAAAGAAGTAAAAGATTAAAAGAAAAGGGAATGACAGATGAAGAAATTTTACAATCTATAAAAGATTCGGAAATAAGTATACTAATAACTTTATTCACAACAATAAGAACAAATTCAAAGATAAAGTCATGTAAATGGATAAACAATGATAAAAAATTGGACATTTTAATTGGATTAAATAATAATTCAATTGAATATTATTCAATTCCAATAGTTGAAAATTTTAAGAAGAAGCAATCATCGGATTTAATCGCACAAAAATTGCATTCCATAGATTTATTAGGCCATAGAAATGATATAAGAGCAATGGATATTTCACCAAATGATAATAAATTATTAGCCACCGTTTCAAATGGAGAATTAAAAGTGTGGAACATTTCAACTTTTAATGTAATACGTTCATTTGATTTACAAGGTGGATATGCATTATGTTGTAAATTTTTACCAGGTGGTTCATTAATTGTTGTTGGATTTAAAAATGGTGATTTAGAATTATATGATCTAACAACAAGTTCCTTAATTGATAAAATCGAAAGAGCCCATAAATTAAATGATAGCGACGCGGCAGCAATTTGGTCATTAGATTTAACCCCCGATGGTAAAACTTTAGTAACTGGAGGTAATGATAAATGTGTAAAATTTTGGAATTTTAAATTAGAAAATGATTTAATACCAGGTACAAATGATAAAATTTCAACATTAAAATTTCAACATTCAAAAACATTAGAATTAAATGAAGATGTATTATGTGTTAAAATTTCACCAGATTGTAAATTTTTATCGATTTCATTACTTAATAATAATGTTCAAGTTGTATTTTTCGATACATTAAAATTATTCCTCACATTATATGGACATAAATTACCAGTGTTATCAATAGATATATCAAATGATTCAAAATTAATCATTACATCTTCTGCTGATAAAAATATCAAAATTTGGGGGTTGGATTTTGGGGATTGTCATAAATCAATTTTTGCCCACCAAGATTCAATCATGAATGTTAAATTTATTGGCGATTCACATAATTTCTTTTCAAGTGGTAAGGATGGATTAATTAAATATTGGGATGGTGATAAATTCGAATGCATACAGAAATTGCCAGCACATCAAAGTGAAGTTTGGTGTATGGCAATAAGTGATGATGGATTATTTATGTGTTCAACGTCACATGATCATTCAATACGATTATGGTCTGCTACAAATGATCAAGTGTTTATAGAAGAAGAACGAGAAAAAGAAATGGATGAACAATATGAAAACACATTACTAAACCAACTCCAAGACGAACAAGAATTCAACAACAAGAATGAAAATGATGAAGAAGAGAACAACCAAGTTGATTCATCTACAAAGGTATCAAAACAAACGATGGAAACATTAAAAGCAGGTGAGAAATTAATGGAAGCCTTAGATATTGGAATTGAAGATATTGAAAATATAAATGAATATAATAATTTATTAAAACAAGGTGAAAAATCAATTTCAAAACCAGTTCCAAATTCAATATTATTAGCATTTAATCTAACTGGGTCTCAATACGTACTTGAAACATTATTGAAAATAAAACCAGCACAATTGGATGATGCTTTATTAGTATTACCATTTTCATATAGTTTGAAATTATTAAAATTTATTGAAATTTGGACAAATGAAGAAAATATAACTGGAAATTTCACAAATTTAACCCTAATTACAAAAGTTTTATTCTTTCTAATTGAATCAAATTTAAAAGAATTTATAAATCAAAAAGATCCAATTTTGAAAAATCAATTAATCAAAGTAAAACAACAATTGAGAAACAATTTACAAAAAAATATGAAAACTTTAGGTATAAACACTCAAGGATTGAAATTTTTTAAACAGCAATGGAAATTAAATCATGTGAATGAATTTATAGACCAAAATGAACAAGATGAATATAATGAAAAACAAGCAATAAAGAGAAGTTATGAAACCATAGTATAATAATACAAGGGTAATTGTAAGCATAAAGTTGAAATGAAATGTGTATATGCGTAAATGGCTAAATTAGATAGATACATAGATACGATATGCGTGGTGGATAAAAGGTAATTTATATTTTATTATTTTTTTTTTTTT
>JAJMBM010000183.1:6877-24559 GCA_030565325.1 Insectozyma coleopterorum
TTTTTTTTTTTTTTTTTTTTTTTTTTTGGTTGTTTTTCAATAACAAATGGCATTCATCGAATTAACCATCATCATTTCCGTGATTCAACTCTCCATCGTAATTATTATTGTCATAAATTCAAATTCGTAGTGGTGGTTTACAAAATTGGATAACAACAAATAAATAAAACAACGTGTGCATTATATATTTTGTTCCATGTGAGAAGATTAGACAAAATCTAGAAATGAAGATGGTCGTGTAATAGATCCCAAACACGAGCAACCAAAAAAGAACAAGAACAAGAACTAAGAAGAAGCAAGAGTAAGAAGTTGGGTTGTTCTGTACAATTACAAAAAACAGGTAAATGGTCAATCAGTTCAACAAATTTCAATTGAGTTGAATTGAATTGATTTCTCACAAAATTGACCTTTGCAACAGTTTTAAATTTTAAATATATATATTTAATCAATTGAGTTTGATTTAAGCTAAGCCTGAATCATCAATGGTGATTTTCTTTGAAGTAGCACCTGAACCAGAACCAAATCTTTCAATTTGTTTAACAATGTCGAAACCATCGGTGACTTCACCAAAAACAACGTGTTTACCATCTAACCATGGACATGGGACAGTGGTAATGAAAAATTGTGAACCATTGGTGTTTGGACCAGCATTGGCCATTGATAATAAGCCTGGTCTATCGTGTCTTTTATTAAAGTTTTCATCGGCAAATTTTTCACCATAAATTGATTTACCACCAGTACCATTAAAGTTGGTGAAATCACCACCTTGTAACATGAATTGAGGAATGACTCTGTGGAAAATTGAACCCTTGTAACCAAATCCTTTTTCACCAGTACATAAAGCTTTGAAATTAGCTGCGGTTTTTGGAACAACATCATCGTATAATTTAAAGGTAATTTTACCTAATTTTTGACCGTCGGCGGAAACATCAAAATAGACTGAAGACATGTTTAATTAATTTCAAAACTAATTGCAAAAAAACAAATATATAGAAAGAAAGAAAGAAAGAAAGAAAAAAAAAAAGAATCAGCGCAAACAAGGGGGAATTTTTCAATATTTTTATACTTGGTTTTCGTTGAAAAATTAATGTTGAACAGACAAAAAACAATTCATTACGTAATCAGACAGACTTCTATTTCTTGTATGTATGTATGTATATTCTTCTTCTTCTATATTACGTGCATATCCTCCTACTTAACATAGTTGACGAGTAACCGCCTGTATATAGTAGTAGTATAGTGTAGATGGTTTTAATTATTTTCTTCTATACATGGTAGTGTAACTTGTACCAACCATGGAACACGATGGAATAATAACTACATTATTTACAACTTTGATAACACAGTTTCAAGACTAGATCTATCAACATCACCTATGGCATTTTCTGCACCCAAGTATTTGACTAAACCAGTAGTGGAGTCAACAATTGCTGCATATCTTTTATTTCTTTTACTACCTTCGTCTTGTAAACCATATTTCAAACTGAAACCATCATCACTAGCAAAGATAACTTGTGGTGCTTGTTTTAAAGTTGATATATCCTTAGCATATTCTTTAATTAAAATTTTACCCCATGCATTTTGAACAAATGCATCATTAATTGTTAAGATCAAAACAGCGCCAATTTTTTTTCCAACCAATTTATCTAAACTTTTTAAATATGGTGGAAGATGATCTTCGGTACATGTTGGTGTAAAACTTCCAGGTACTGATAAAATTAAAAGATTTGGTGTTGAACTAGTTGAAAGTTTTTCTAATAATTGATCTACTTTTAATTGAATTGGGGATTCACATTTCAATGGATTGATTAATGATAAATCGGATACATCAATTGGAATATATGAAAATTCCAATCCTTCACTTGGAAATTTTGAACCTTGTGTAAAAGACATTATTATAACTAAACGATAAAAATTGAATGATAATAATAAAAAAAAAAAATGGAAAAACTTAACAACGGATAAAGTATGTATATATATATGTTGCTATATTTTCAATGTTGCTAAATTACAAATTTGCTAGCTTTCGGAAATGTGTGGTAACTATAATTACTAACTACAGCGTTGGGATTTTATTATTTGGATTCTCCCAACACACAATGCCAATTCATTTGATATTTAAAATGCACATACACCCGCTGATGTTATGCTGACAATCCAACGGAGGGGGGGGGGGATAAGAGTGATGGGAAACCAAATTCTTTAACATTGAAATAACGGTTTTCGCATCGTAACTAATAATAATAACTCCTGGATCGGAAAAGTCTCGATTACCACTTGGCATAAACCAATACAAAAACTCATTACCACGTTCTCTTCAGTAAAGTTGGGCATTAATATAATTGAGTATTGATGAATACAAAACTCTTTTGATTAGTAATTGTCAACTAAAATAGATTGATCTATTTTGAAACAATCTCACTTTTGCATCACATTTTAATAAGATGCACTTACACAAAATAATAACAAGATATTATTTCCCATCGGAAACAACGACAGCAAATTTTTCAGCGTATATCAATTGCTCTATTAATTGATACTTGATCAATAGTTTAATATGTTGGGACGTAATGTTATATTCGTTAATGGTAGCCCAAATGTCGCCAAATGGGGTATAACACTCCTCCTCCTACGTGTCACTCAAAAATTAGCACATTGCACCGCCGACATCAAAATTAAAAAGAGCAACAAACAAACAACGTTTTTATTACTAGAAGGATACACATATATATTAATTTCAAATGAAGTGTCAAGTAAAATTTATAATTTATTGTTTTGTATGAACCGGTGGTGGACCTGGAGGAGGTTTCATATATTCATCATCTACAGTTGATGCATTGTAAAAGCCACCTTGTTGTTGACCACCCCCGTAGCCAGGTTCAGAAACTGGTGGTGGTGGTGGTGGTGGTGGGTCTTGAGGTGGCATATATTGATTATTTGCTTGATCGTTATAATAATACCCACCTTGAGGATATGCTTGTTGTTGATTGTAATAAGCATTATCAGGTTGTTGTTGTTGTTGATTGTAATAAGCATTATTAGGATGTTGTTGATCGGGATAAATTATTTGACCCTTCTTTCTTCTACTTCTTAGACAATAAAGTACGAAAACAATTAGAAATGGAATCAATATGATTAACCAAAGTAACCATCTATATGAATTCCATGTACTATTACTATAGCCAGTAGTATAAATTATTCTTTTAACCAACCCAACTTGTTCTTGTGGAATATACATAGTTTATGAATGAATAATAAATTATATTAAAGGAAACAAAGAATGATAGATAAATATAAAAATATAATATTGTAAAAATGTTTAAGAAAAATTTTGGTAAACCATTTTCTTATACTTATTATGTAATACGATGGGCGTTGGATTATGTAAGTTGTAGTAGATTAGATTTCTTTCTTTCTGTAATTATTATATTTGCTGTGTTTTTCTTATTGTTGAGACTTTTCAATTTCTTACAAATTCTTCCAATGAAATTCATTCTTATATACCCAGAATCAGCTACATTATCTACATTAAGCAATACTTCATGTTCAATTTCTCTTTTGTTTCAAATTTCAATTTCAATTTCAATTATTTCTTTTTTTTTTTTTTTGTTTGAGGTGTATTGTAAGGCTGTGCAATTGCAATCATCATTTGGATACAAAATCACCAAGCCCATATTGAGTTTTTGAGAACACTTATAAACTTGACCTTTCATCTCTTTAATTTGTTACTACTACAAAAATAGCACACAAGGTTTTATCATTCTTAATAATTTACCAAATTGAAATGGTTTCCCAAAACTCAATCACGTGATACCACACGTGACCCAACATATTATCAATGCAAGATATGAAACAATTTTTCTTTAATAGAGCAGCTAACTAATTATGTATAAGTCTATCTGACAGCTATGACCATTGTTAACAAGTGTTATTATATATTATATACATTTCATTATTATTGGAGAAGAAAAAAAAAGAAAAACACGGTTTTTAGCGGCGTCTATTCATTTTCCAGCGCCAATTCTTTCCATATTTATCTGGTTATAATGCTTTTATTCCATTCCTCGATTCAACCAGATTATTCAATTTCATCAACCATTTCTATTCCATAAATTTCCCAATTTTACCTTCCGTTTTTTTTTTTTTTTTTTTTTCATTATATAAAATATTTTGGGTCTTTTCAAACAAACACAAAAAAAAATCTTTTTGGTTAAAATTTTATTTTATCAAATAAATTTATTGTTTATGTCTTCAGATGATAACATTACGCCTTTGGGATCACCTCAGAAATCCATTTTATCCACCTCGTCATCTATAACAAGCAAGAAAAGACATAGTTTTAATAGAATTGAATCTGCTGCTGCCACTCAATCGGATTTAAGACCTTTAAGATTAACAAAGCAACGAGATCGAAATTCAACATCCAATTTATCGTCGGGATCGCTTACTCCCGTATCTACAAATTTTAACACCACCCAACCAGATAGAAGATCAAGTGTACATTCTATAAATGGAAATCTTTCAGTTGAAGATTTTCAATGTCGACCTATGAGACTTGGTTCGAAATCATATACCAATAATAATAATAATAACTCGAATCAAATTATAACAACCATAACTACCAATGAGAATATCGATAAACATAAATCTTTAAATTCAAATTCATCGCCTTCATCTTCTCAACGTACGTCATTTAGTTCAACATCATCTTGTAAACGAAGATCAATTCAAATTAAAAATTTACCAATTTTACAACTTAATGAAACCAAACCAAGGACGGAATTAAATAATAATCTTGAGGATATGATCTTTGCAATCTGTTTAGTTGATTTTCATCATCAACGAGGTCCAGAAATTCAATGGTGGAAATCAAATTATCATCCAAACTATTCACCCGATTTATTTAAAAATATTCCATTTCAAGCGTTACCCGATGGATCGCATTTATTTGAAGAAACTTATTCTAATTTTAATTTAGTGTATGATTTTGATCAAAAGAAATCAATTGATAATTTAAATGATATGAATGAATTTAAAGGAGATCCAAGACATTTAAAAACTTTATTTGGATGTTCTTGTGTTCGACAAGTTAAAACAAGTTTGTTAAGTGATGAAGAAAGACAAAATAAAAACATTACAAGATCAATTGTTCAAAAGGCCATAGTTGTAATTTGTAGATCACAACCGATTTTCACTAAAATTAAAGAAAAATTATCAATTATAACTCAATGTTATTTTCAACAAAATACGTTTGCAAATTTTGAAGTATTGGAAAATTTATTTGAAAATTTAAATCAACAATTTAAATTTATAAATAATGAATTAATTATACAACAAGAGGAAGAAAATTATATAAATTTAAATTTAATTAATACAATATTAAAATTTAAAACAAATTTTATGATTATTTTTAAAAGTTTATTATTAGAAAAGAAGATTTTAATTTATTCAAATAATAATCTTGAAATGTTAACACAATTTCAAAATAATCTTATATCATTAATTCCAAATTTAATAAACAATTTAGATGATTCTGGATGTCCATTAATAGATTATATAGAAACAAATGGACCTTTGAATAAACCACAATCATTAAATACAACTGATAGATCATCAATGTTGAGATTTTTTGGTTTACCGTTACAAATATTTAATACAAAAAATTCATTTTGGAATCCATATTTACCACTTCAACAATTGGATGAATTAAAAGTAGATAATTTTATGGTTGGATGTTCAAATCTATTATTTGTCAATCAAGCATGTTCATACGGTATTGATTTAGTTATTAATTTAGATACAAATGAAATAACGTATCCTAAAAATGGTACAATTGTACCCGATGAATTGAAATTGAGTATATTGGATAAAAAATTTATAAATTATTTAATTGAAACAATTGAATCTACTAATGATAAAAGAGATGATTTTATTGGAAATGATGATTATATAAGGTATAAATTTGAAGATTATTTAAATTCATTACTTTCATCAATGAGATATGTTCAATATAAAGAAAGATTTGGTCAATTACCACCAGGATTTAATCAAGAACCAACTAGTAGTATACAAGATTTTAAAATTGAATTTATCAATGTTTGGAGAAGTAGTCAAAATTTTAAAATTTGGGATTTAATGGCCGATGAATTTATATTTAATTTCATAGATCCAAAACATATAGCAACTACATATGAAGAAGGAAATTCGATTAATAAAAATTTATCAAATTGGTTCAATAACAATTTTATTAAATTCAAATCTAATCCTCCACCACCACAACCTAATAATGATGATATTAAAATGAGAAAATTTATAGATGATACTGAACCAAATAGTGAAGAAGAAGAAGAAGAAGAAGAAGAAGATACAACAACAACAATTGATGAATTAGTAGCTGGATTCGAAAAAGTAATACCTCATGATTCAAATTCAAACAATCCATCTCCATCAACTTTATCTCCATCAACTACATCACCTTCAATTGTTAAAAAATGGAATTGGGGATTTAAATAGGAAATAAATTTTTCAAACTTCTCAAATTTTTTTTTTTTTATTTTTTTTTCTCTCTCATCTTCAAAATGAAACATCCATTTCAATTATTAATTAGTGATAATTCAGGTAATCATTTATTCACATCTAATCAAAATGTCATTCAAGTATTTGATTTAAATAATGGCGACTTAGTCGGTGAATGGAAAGATGAATTGTCACCACAACATTTGAATATTCAAGTTGATACAAAAACAGGAAAGAAAATTAAATCAAAACAACCAATACTAAATTATATAAGATATTTAATATTAAATCAACAACAAGATAAGTTAATTGCATGTAGTGATTCCGATAAATCGATTTTAATATTTGATATTGATTTCAATAAAGCAAACTGTTTAAATTTAATCAAAAGACAAATATTATCAAAGAGACCAAGTTCATTAAGTGTTCAAAATGACATAATTGTAGCTGGGGATAAATTTGGAGATGTATATACTATTCCAATTGATGAAAATGTGAAACAAGTTGAAGAATTGGAAGAACCTATATTAGGCCACGTATCTATGTTATTAGACGTTGAATTAATAAATAAAAATAATAAACAATTTATAATAACAAGTGATAGAGATGAACATATTAGAATCTCAAATTTCCCAAAAAGTCACGTAATCAAAAGTTACCTATTACAACATGAAAACTTTGTATCGAAATTATATGTACCTAATTTCAATCAAGATTTGTTAATCAGTGGAGGTGGCGATAACTTTATATGTTTGTGGAATTGGTACCAAGAAGAATTATTACAAAAAATTGACCTATATCAATACGTCCAATCTTATCTATCTGATTATCATTCACCTCCTGAAAAATTCAGAGATGAAAATGACTTAAATCATAAAGAAATTTCAATTGCTCAAATTTCATCAATTCAAATTGAAAATAACCGATATTTAATAGTTCTAATTGAACATACTCCAATATTAATCGTTTTCAAATTTGAAAATAACAATTTGACCCATTTTCAAACTTTTGAATTCAAGGATTTGATTGTAAATTTCACAACTGGGGATGAAAATTTAATAGTTTCATTAGATTCAGAAAATAATTCATTAAAATTTTTAAAATTTAATAAACAATTTATAATTGATGATGATAAGGAAGAAATAATCTCAAATATAACTAATAAAATCCCATTTGAAACTAATTCAAAAGATGAATTTCAACAATTATACACAATTTCATCATTACGTAAAAGAAAAGAAAACTAAATAATAATATATTTTTACATTTGTTCAATTCTATATATATATATTTTTTTTTTCTATTCGACAAATCCACCTTGTTTACACAATCCATAAAATAATGAATCTTTATTTTTTAATAAATTCGATGGGGTATCAAATTCTGCAATTTCTCCCTTCTCCAATACCAATATACGATCACTATCTAAGATTGTATTTAATCGATGTGCAATAGTTATAATTGTTTTATTTTTAAATTCACTTCGTATTGTTTGTTGTAAAATTTGATCAGTTTCAACATCAACTGCCGCAGTAGCTTCATCTAAGACTAATACATTTGAATAATTTAATTTCAATAAAACTCTACCTAAACACATCAATTGTCTTTGTCCAGTTGATAAATTGGTACCTCCTTCAGTAATTTTCACATACAAAGGATTTTCAATATTATTATTATTATCATCATCATCATCATCATTCCTTTCTTCATCTTGATTTCTTTCATTAAACATTTTCATTACGTGATCTTTTAAATGTGATAACTCAAGTGCTTTCCATATTTGTTCATCACTGTATTCATCAGTTGGATCTAAATTACTCTTTATCGTACCTTCAAAAACTTGTGAATCTTGTGGTATAATCGATAATTTATGTCTTAAATCATATAAACCAATATTTGAAGTATTAACATTATCAATTGTAATATTACCTTGAAATGCTTCAATTATTCTAAATAATGCAAGAGTAATTGATGATTTTCCAGCTCCTGTTCTACCAACAATACCAATTTTTTCTTGTTGTTTAATATCTAAATTAATATTTTTCAATACTAATTCTAATTCTGGTCGATATTTGGTAGAATAATTATTGAATACAATTTCTCCATTTGATGGCCAATTTAATGATGGACGATTTGATTCAATGATTTCCGGCGCTTCTGATTTTAATCTTGAATATTCCAATATTCTTTCAACAGAAACAATATTAGTTTCAACTTCAACTGTCATTCGAACAATCCAATTTAATGATTGTGTGATTTGTAATGCATAAGAAACTGATAACCCAACTAATCCAGCAGTTAAATGTCCACTTGATAATGTCAATATACTTAATCCAGCAGCTCCAAGAATAATTATCGAACCTAAAAATTCTAATCGAACTGCTAACCATCTATTTGCATTAATTGCAGGATGATAAGCACTCATATTCTTGTCAATTCTATGTTGATTAAGAAATTTGAATCGATCTTCTTTACCATATGCTCGAATCGTTGAAACTCCAGTTAAGGATTCTTGAAAATTGGCAAATATAGGTGATCTAGACACAGAATCTAATCTTCTTAATTCTCTTGATGTACGAAGATAATATTGTTGATAATATATATATAATATTCCCAATGGTAAAATCAAAAATATAAATTGCCAAGTTGAAAAACTAATAACAACAATTGTAAGAAATACTTTAATTGCATTACTGAAAAACATATTGAAAACTCTTCCCAAAACTTCATCAATTTTATAAATATCATTACTAAATCGATTTAAAATTCTACCAATAGGTGTAGTTTCAAAAAATGTCATTGGAGCTCTCATTACACTAACTGCCATTGAATTGTGTAATTTCTTTGAACCTTCAATAGTACAAAATATCCAAAGAAAACTATTTTGAATTAATGAAGTAAAGGAATATCCAACACCTAATAAAAAATAAATACCCAAATATTTGGAAATATTGGGATTATATCCATATTTAGAATTGATTTCTGACCAATGTTCTAACCAAACATTAGATCCAACATTGACTAAATATGAACCTAATGCAAATCCAAGAAATATTATAACATTGATTGGATGACATGCTTTTGCATATTCTTTATAAACATCCCATTTAACTTTACCTTGTTCAAAATGTTCTCTTCTAGCTTTAACTTCTTCATCTTCTTCAATTTCATCTCTTTCTTCATCAATAAATGAACATTCGGATGCTCGACGTATACTTTCAACTTCTAAATCACAATCAGAATCTAAATCTTGCAAATTAACATTATCATCTTTATCTACATATTTTTCTTCTTCTTCTTCTTTAGCACTTGTTGTTTCTTTTCTTTTCTTACCAAATGAGTCAATGAGTCCTTTAATTTTACTACTTTCTTGTTTCATTATTTCATCATATGTTCCTTGTTCAATTAATCTACCATCAGATATCATATGAATATGATCAGCAATACTCAAAATTTTAATACTATTAGTAGCAAGTATTTTACACTTGGATTTTAATAACCCATTAGGTCCCAATACATGATCGGTTAAATGTCTACCTACATGTTCATCAACTGCACTCAATGGATCATCTAATAAATAAACATCGGCTCTTGCATAAACTGCCCTAGCTAATGATAATCTAGCCTTTTGACCCCCACTTAATGAAATACCCTTTTCACCAACTTCTGTTTTATCTCCATTTGGTAAAATACTCAAATCAACAGTTAATGCACACGCTTTCAATACATTTTGATAAAATTCACCATCATATCTATGACCAAATAAAATATTATCCTTAACGGTACCATTCATAATCCATGGAACTTGTGATACATAAGCAACTTTACCATGTAAAGTAACTTCACCATCTAATTTATATAAATCACCCAATATAGCTTGTATGATTGATGATTTACCCGATCCAACTTTCCCAACAATACAATCCAATTGTCCCTTTTTCGATTGTAAATTGATATTTGATAATGCAACTTTATAATTCTGATCATTTTTTGATTTTGACCATAAAAATGTTCCATTCTTAATATTTACTGCAATTTCACCATTTTTAACAACTCTTGGTTGTCTTATAACTGCATCTGTTTGTAATTCACTACTAGTTAAAAATTTAGTTAATCTGCCAATGGCAACTTGTGCTTCAACAACATTAGTAATAACCATTGGTACAACAGCTAATGGGAAACTCAATAAATTAAATAATGATAATGCAGGAAATACTAAATCTGTTGATAAACTCTTTTCTTGAGTTAATACAAATATAGCAAATGTTGAACAACTAACTAAAAATGGAGCTAAATTCCATGTAAAATTCGAAACTGCCATAAATATACCCATTTTTTTCAAATTTTTTAATTCCAAATCATTTCTAACATAATTTAATCGATTTAGATATGGTGATTCCCATCCATATAATTTTAAAGATTTGATATTATTTAAAATTTCATTAATCAATCTTGATCTTTGATCTTTATATTTCATTTGAGACTTTTGTAATTTTTTTTGTGTTTTGGCAATTACAGCATTCAATGGAATCATAATTATCATAATTGCAACACCTGCCCACATTGAATTACCAATTAAACCATGTAAGGAATATAAACATAATATAATTTGAAAAGGTCCCGACCAAATAATTTGCAAGTTTTGTACTAAATCTTGTAATCTTTGAACATCAACAGACATTAAATTGACAATATCACCAGTTGAACTTTCTTGTTTCGATTCATTTGATAATACTAAAGATTTATCATAAACACTCGAAGTTAATGAAGATTTTATTTTCATTCCTAAATCAAAAGCTCTTTGAAAATATTGATGTAAACATGCTGTTTGAACAACAGATACTATAAACATAGAAACAGCAATCATTAATCCCTTGGTTAATGGAATTGGCTCTCCTCCAGCTTTAATCGATTTGGAATAATCATTAACAAATTTAATTAATAATCTTAACAACTGTGGTTGAACAAAAGCTAAAGAATCTTGAGCTGCTTTAAAAACACCACCCAATAAAAATTGTAAACCAAAAGCTTGTGAAATGGCCCAAAATAACGATTTATTATGTAATGGTTGTTTATTCCAATAATGAATAAATAAATTACTCGTTCTACAAGTTTTTAAATCTTTTGGTAATGGAGGCAAATCAGATTCAACTAAAAATTTATGAAAACCTTTCTTCATCAATGCCCCCATCCAATCAAATGTGATTCTTGAAAATATATTTGCACGATCATATGGTGAAATTTTATATAATCGATTATAATAATCCAAAGGTTTCATTGGAAATACAATTTCAACAATCAATATTAATAATGAGTTAACGGTTGACAATATAGCAATTGTTGAAAAATATGAATCATCAATTTGATCTCTCAAATGTAAATTAATAATTCTACCTAAATTCAAAATGATTTGAAATAACCAATAAAATAATAATACACCATTAGGTATGCTGGATTTAAATTGTTCAAGATAATGAATACTCAAAGCAATGATGATTGGGAATACATTTAAAATTAATGATAATTTAATAATGCCAGTGAAATTGGTTGTAAATACTAATACAACTTGAAAGATTAATTGAATGAAAACTAAAAATAATTTGGTATAAAAATTCCATCCAATTCTATTTGTAATACTAATCTTTTTATTCCAAAGATAGTACAATTGATATATTCCGGTAATTATCATTAATATTGACGTTATACCAAATAATATGCCTTGTAGAAAACAAGGAGTTAAATCATTGTATTTCGGTGACAATGGTCCCCACCCATCATGTCTGGTATCACATCTTAGCCACGATGAATGGTGGGTACTCTGATTATTCATGAAATTTGATAGTGATGATGCTGTGTCGTTATATGAAAATAAAGGTAGTTGATTAATCAAATTCCACCCATTGTATAGATAAGATGATGATGATGATACTTGGATTTCAAATTGATCCATCACTTTTAGTTCCAAATAAAGATAAATTACAAAAAAAATCTATTCAAAACTTTGTTTAGAAAAATGACAGCCAAAACTTGATAAAAGAATCTCAAATTGGAAAGGAAAATACAAAAAAAAACAAAAAAAAAATTAAGTGGTTGAATATGTAATACAATCGCTGTTGATTATGTAAGAATGCTTATAAATACATCCTCGACTATAATTATACGGAATTAGTTCAAAAGCGGAAATAAGTCCGATTAAACAGACCTAAAATTTCATAATATCAAAGAGTAACAATTTATATATTTAATCAATTCATAAAGGTAAGTTCAATGTAATGATAAATATCATGCATATTCAAATATCATTGGATTTTGTTTTCTTTTCAAAATTCTATTCTGAAACAAAATAACCTGAATTCAGATAAAATTACCTATTTGGTCGAATTATCGAATATGACGAGGATAGTATATTTCCCAATATCCAACGGTATAAATATTCTTGTTTCGCTACTATTTTCCCAAATCTTTAAATTTTCATTTTGTTAATTATGGGATCAAGTTCTTCTAAGGAAAAAAGGAAAAGATACCAATGTAGAAAATGTGGTGATATATTCGATGATATAATTTCATGCACTGATCATCAAGCTATAATTCATAATAACATGAATCAAATCGATATTAAATACCTTTATGAATAAGGTGGTTATATGTTGAACAATTTAGGTTATTGTTATTTAATTATTTATGTTTGACTTTTATATAAACAATATTATAAGAAATAAGATGTAATACAAACTATTGTAGGAAAACTTTGCAAAAAAACCAAGACATCAATTAACTTAAACAGTTCATTTACTGGCTGATCCGCAATGTTATACCGTTAAACAAGTTTTCGTTAAATCAACTAAATTTGTAAAATTAAACTTTTCGAATTTCCGATTCAACCCAGATCAAACAATTATCTACAAATAGAAAATTATAGCTTAATCAGAAAAATCTAGGGATAATGGTTTGCTTGTGAATTATTCTCTTCCAGTGCCCCCCCCCCCCGCTATATAAAAGATTGTTGAAATTGTGTCGAAATATATGACCAAAAGTATGTTTCTTAATTGACTACTATTCCCACTTACTTTTAATCTAGTTTACAAATCACTTAGCATTATTAGTGGTGTGGGATGTGTATTTTGATGTCACATTACCAAAACCTACACAATAACTCCATCATAACTTTATCACTTCTTTTGCATATTCGTTACATTACTACCAACAATGATAATGATTTTAGTAATCTCAATTGAGTACTACGAATTTTCTTTTCAAATTTCTCATTTATATGAATTGAAAATTCGTTTCTTTCAGATTCAACTTGAATGATATTTTCCAATGATTAATGTTTTAATTGAATACACAAAATATGAAGTATTTCATTATTACAGAGTTTTCAACATTTAAATAATATTGAATATAAAAGAACTGATTAAATATAGAGCCAAGTGTGATACATTTTTATTGATATCATCATCTTTTGTTGTTAAACGCTGATTGACTATATATATAGTTTTTTTTTGTTTATTCCTCCGTTGTCAAAGTGTCATTGTGTAATGAATTCATGTAAATTTACTAGTCTAGTTGATAGTATATATTATAAATATGCTCTATGTCGAATTTTGATTTTTTTGATGTTAATTTGTAGTATTAACAAATGAAATTTTATCACATTCAAAATCAAAGTTTATATTAAAATTAACTATTTAGTTACAAATTCACAAACTAAATTCAAAACACCAGTGAATGAATTCCAAGTTGAAAATGTATAATTTGGCCCTTTTAATTTAACTGGATCATCCCTATTAAACCATATCTTACCATTATACTTTTGTTGCGATGTTTTTATCAATGCATCCTTTTTCTTTGAATAAGGTGGATATCTTGATTTCAATAAGAAATCATTCCATAAACCTTGTTCAATTGTTGTTTTCTCATGAGTAAAAGTTCTATAACTATATTTACCATGATATGAACCATATCCACTTTGTCCGACCCCACCAAATGGAGCGTTATGTAAAGCAATGTGCAACAAGACATCATTAACAATTAACCCTCCCGATCTAATTTTTGACTTTATGATTGAAATTTGTTTATTATCTTTTCCCGACGTCGATCCACTTGTGAATATATAAAGAGCTAATGGGGTATCACAGTTTAATATAATGTTATCACAAGTAGGAATTAAATCTTTATATTGTATAATTGGTAAAATTGGTCCAAAAATTTCTTCTTTCATTGATAAATCTGTCCATTCAACGTTATCAATCACAGTAGGAGATACATAATTTGTCTCTTCATCAACTTCACCACCAATGATGATATTACCACTGGTTGTACTGATGATTTTTTCCACTCTTTTAAACGCTTTTGAATTTATAAGATGGGTATATCCTTTATCATCTTTATTTATATTGGGGAAAAATTCTTCAATTACTTTTTTCAATACTTGTAAAAACTTTTCATGTTTCGATTCATGAACTAATACATAATCAACACCAATGCATGATTGACCAGAATTTATAAATCTTCCCCATGCGATTCTTCTAGCTATAGTTTCTAAATCTTTGTCCTTCACATCATTTAAAATAATAGCTGGTGATTTACCACCTAATTCTAACACAACAGGTGTTAAGGTTTCAGCTGCCTTTTGAGCAATTATTTTACCAACCATATTTGAGCCAGTAAAGATAATTTTATCAAATTTTTGATTCAATAATTCGCTAGTTTGAGGAATTTCACCATTCACGACATACAACATATCATAATGAATCGAACTAACTAATAATTTTGTGAATAATTTTGAAAAATTAGGTGTTAATTCACTTGGCTTATAAACTATGGTATTACCACCAGCAATAGCACCGATAATTGGAGAAATTGAAACAAAAAATGGATAATTATAAGCTGCAATTACTAAAACGACTCCAATTGGAATTCTTTCAATATAAACCGGTTGGGTTTTTAAATTAATTGGTAAGTCAGTTATTGCTTCATGTTTTGCCCATTTGTGTAATTGAGACATTGTAAATACCAATTCATTTAATCCTGTTGAAATTTCATAATTCTTAGTTTCACTGTTATTTCTATTAAAATCTAATTCCAATGCTTCACATATGGCTTGTTGATTATCTTTTATCATAAAATATAAATTTCTCAATTGATTAAGACGAAATCTTAAAGGATGTGTTTTACCAGAATGGAAAAATTTCCGGACTTTTTCAACACCATTTGGGATTTCTGAAATCGGTGTATATTCAAGAATTTTAGCAGAATTTATTGATTCATTAATTGACTTTACAATGGTGATTGGTTCGTTCACATCGTTGATTTTTTTTTTAACACCACCACCCACTTCTTCATTGATCGATTGTTGTTCCGATTTGGATGATTTGAAAGACTTAGAATCAGCTTTACCTGCAGCAATATCTATTAAGCTTGGGGTATTACTGCTTCTCTTAATTGAACTTCTTGTTGAATTTGATTTTGATTTTGAATTTGATTCCTTTTGTATAGATTCCGAGGAGTCAATATTTTCCAACTTTGGAGAAGTGATTTTGTTGTTGCTATTAGACTTGATAATAGACTTGATATTTGACTTGATATTTGCTTTTATATTTGACTTACTCGTCTTTGAAGTGGATGATTTACTCATGGTTTGCAAATAAAGACGTCTTGTTTATAATTACCTCAAATAGTTAAATAAATGGGGTAAAAAAAAAAAAAAAAAAAAAAAAAATACGATAAAACAATTTCAATCTCAAAATTTGCATCCGATATTTTCAATGGACACTACGCATGTGACTTTATAAAACTACGGAAATAGAAAACTCACCTACAATTTTTGTCTGTGAATTTGTTCAGTCCATTCAACTTATTCATTACCTCTTACATACATAGAATTTAACTATACTGGGTGGTGTTTAAGCGTTTTGGTTTTGATGATTGCTTGTGAAATTTGAAAAAGGAAACTATTATCAGTTTTTTCTCACCTAACGCTACCATGTTCATACAATTTGTCTTTTACAGTACAATTTATTCATCAGTATACTTTCATTTAAAATTATTTAAAATGATTTTTGAACTGAAAAAAAAAAATGACTAATAATACAATACACTCAAACTAGAAGATATTTACAACATTATTTATTCTTGAATATGAAATGATAAACAAAGATATAACCATGGTTCAAATCGAGCTATTGATAAGTTATTTTAAAACATTTAACATTCTAATACAAGTAAAAATATAATAATGATCAGATTGTAATTTAAAAATACATAATTGTGATCTAGTCTTATTGAAGCGAATTGCAAATTATGAAGTAAGAGATATATATGAAAATAAATAAAACATTTGAGACTTTTCCCAGTATATCAAACTTTTAATTATTCTATTTTGCAATAGAATTATATAAAACTAAGTAAATATCTTGAATCTTGAATTCTCAAACTCCCGTTTTCATTTTTGAAACAACGGGAAGATAATAATATAATTGCAATAAATTAGTATTACATTGTCAATTGATTGATCTTTATAAAATAAAAGGCGTATACATTTCAAACTACGAATAGTTCAACCTAAAACAAGATAAGAAATTTGTACTTTAAAACAAATTGTGATGTATAACTATTTTTTTTTTTTTTTTTTCATTAATAATAGTAGACGCGAATTGAATTGATTCACTATTGTTTCACAGTTGAATGTATATATTCCGACTTAAATACACGATTGAACACATTAGAACTATATATATTAAAGCAATTGTTCTTGAAAACTTAAGTAATTCAATTTGTTTTTTTTTTTGTTGATTATGGGTTCTAATAAATTTGAATGTGCGTTTTGTACTGAAATTTTTGATACTGATGATGATTTATATGATCATGCAATTATGAATCATTAAGAATAACAGTTTATATTAAGTTGAATATATGTCCATTATATTGTTATACAACGTTTCGAAGTACCACAGTATTATGAATAACTCAATACTCGGGGAGTAGAAATTAAGCATTTGCCACAGTTTATTAATATATACTTCTATTTTAAAAATAAAAAAGAGATATCATTTTAACAAGCGCAGATGAAGAAACATTTACTGGGTGTTATTGGTTGTAGGTAGGTCAATTGCTTTTTGAAATAGTATATGTTTATTAAAATTATTACTTGTATGCTTTTTATAT
>JAJMBM010000184.1:9524-24495 GCA_030565325.1 Insectozyma coleopterorum
AAAAAAAAAAAAAAACAAGTAGTTAATTGCAGATGGTAATTTTAAAGCTTAACAAACTTTCTACATATAATAAATCATTTTACATATGATAAATATATGACAAGTAGTTTATAATAATGGAGGCACAACATAATATTATTCCATTGGTCGATCGACCGCATCACCATGAATCGTTAATTACTACACAACAACGAATAAGTCAAAACCCATCAATAGATTCAGATATGCTGATAAGTTCATACAGCGAATCTAATTATCAACCAACGAATAGCGACCAACTCAAGACCATAGACCGAGTGATATCAAATCGGAATTTAAATAGATTTCAAACGAGTTATACTTTACGAGAACAACAACAATATCATCATCATCATCAATCAACATCAATGTTCAACTGGCCATCAATGATGTTCCATTGGATTTATTCAATATCGTTAATTTTGATCATCCTATTCATGCTTGCTTTCATCAGTGTAACACCTATTGATGTTATAATCCAAACAATGAACGCTACAAATGCAGTGGCTATTAAAACATTTATTGTCATTGCAGTTTGTGTTGTATTTATTTTAATTTCAATTGTGATTTATTTCGCAAGAATTTATCAATACAAAATTTCCATGAATGATATACCTAATCGATCGTGCTATATTCCATATAAAAACGATTATCCAAAAGTTGTATTTGAATATATTAAAAAGAATTTAAACAGATGTTCCAATATTTCCGATTTGGCAGGTCCGTTAAATCAAAAAGATTTAAATATAAATCATCCCGGGTTATCACCGCCAGCATATATCCAAGAAAAAAACACAAATCAAAGTTTATTACCACCAATGATCCAATACGAAGATGTGGTTCGAAGTTTAAGTGATAAATTTTATACTGGGAAAATATTGACCGAAGAGGAAATTCCAATCAATTTATCAATTAAAGAAATTATTATTTATTTGTATAAACAAGTTAATGATGAGAAAAATCATCATCACAAGGCGGATATTAATAAATTAATTTCAATTTATGAAAAATGTAGATTTGGGCCCAGGTTGATTACAGAACGTGATTTATTTGATTTCATGTTGGAATTTGACAAATTTGCAATGATGTGTCAAAACGATTATGCAAGTCAAATACCACAAATGGCGAATAAAAGAATTCATGAAAGTAAAAATATCAACCATATCAACAATGATGCAGCTAATAATAATAATGAAAGTTCTTTTGATTATGAAAGTGATGATTCATCAACACCAACAAGTTCAATACATACAAGTTCAGACCAATCAGACGGATTCCACCATAAAGTTGTCGAGAATAAATATTTCCAAAGTGTCGATAATGGTATGACTGATGATGATAATAACATGTCAGTCAAGCATTTCGATTTACAAAGACATGGCAGTTTTAATTCTTCAAGATCTGTAGTGCGAAATAGATTGGCTTTGAATAGTAAGAATTCATTGACTAGAAATATATCAGGATACATCACTGATTCGGAACAAGAAGACATTGATGACAATGAATTGAGACAGGATAATAGTTACAATAGTTATAATGAGGGTTATGGCAATGATGCTGACAATTTTTATACCTTTAAAAGAGGTGTTTATAAAGATCAAGATATTTCACCAAATCAAAGTATATCAAGTGTTGAGATTAGAAAGTCGTAAATATTTATTCAAGTTATAGATCAATGTATATAAGTAATATGTAAAAAAAAAAAAAAATAAAAAAAAAAAAAAAAATAAAACGCTCTATTGAAGTGTTCATGATGAAGCCTTTTGATTCACGCCTTTTTGAAATTAATCTACATCAATGTAACACATATCTTTCTCCTCTTTTTTTATGATCACTTGAATTTAATTCTCGAATGTAAAAGTAGCCAATTCCTCATAGCTTCTCAGTCAATAGAAATAATTATCGAAAATGCCCTGTGATACTAAAAAATCAAATGTTTACCCACATTTAGAAAAGGTATCAAAAAAATATGATAAATCATTATCTGAAAGATTACATCTGATTTTGATGTTTCATCAATGGAATTGCTATGAAACATGAAAAATATCTTATATGACACGAATAACAATAGCTTTTATCTCTTTTAAATTCAACCGACTTTGTAAATAACAATATCATCGCATTGGTTGCAAAACAATGAGGAAATGAAATTCTTTAATAGAGCCCATTATATCAAAGACAACACCTTTTCTTCCTGTTGGTCAAATTTCAATACCTTTTCCTCCTGTTGGTCAAATTTCAATACCTTTTCTTCCTGTTAGTCAAATTTCAATACCTTTTCTTCCTGTTTGAAAAGTGAAAGAAAAAAAAAAAACATCAGTTTTGTCTTGGTTTAACTATACCATCATGAATAAAATAATAAACAATAGTACCATCATCATTCATAATTCCAATAGTAATACGTTTTGGTCTAGCACCATTGTTAAATTGTTGTACTTGTTTAAACCAAGAATTAAGTAATTTAATACTCAAATCACCATGTTTTTCAACACAGATGACCCATTCAATTTGATTTTCAGAATCAGTTAGAATAAGTTTAGTTTGTGGTATTCCTGAAATAATTAAATTATTATGTATTGTAACATTATTCCACAAATTGTAATGAATTAGATTTGTTTCAAATTGTTGTATATATGACATTTGTTAAAGAAGAGAAAACAATGGATAAAAATGATTCACACACACTTGATCCTAATGTAATATGCCTGCGGTCCGATATCTTCTCGCTGGCCTTAAATAGTTTTTCACCTCTATTTTTCTGCTCATCAGTGTATTTCTACCACTCAATATACATCATCTTCATTTGTATATTACACCTAATAACAAAAATGTAATGTAATAAAGATATAAATGAATATTGTCTCTATAATTACAATAAAAGGGGTGGAATATTTATCTATTCCTAAGTATTAGTCGTATAATTAATAATCTTCTCCAACTATTAATGTAAAATCAGTTATTCTTCTAGACATAGGTTTTATGTCTCTCCTTTTATATTACAATTTATAATTGTTATGCTTTACTAATTATTGTTATACTTTCCCAATTATTATAATTACTTCCATCATACATGTATACGAAACCATGTTTCGTTACAAAAAAGTGTAAGTAAACTTCCACCCTCTAAAGTTTACTTACAAAAAAGAAGAATCCAGAAGGTGGCGTAGTTGTCATGCTTGTGGGTTTGGGCTTGGGTTTACCTTCCAGTCCCGGGGTTCGACCCCGTTGTAGGGTACAGGCGACCTGGCCTTAAAAGGGTCTTATCGTCATTTTGGTAGCAATCAAAAAAAAAAATTTGAGTTGCTTGGAAGTTGATTCCCGTAATAATCAACAGGGGTTAACGGAGTAGCAAGCAGTTGAAATGCCAAAATCATTCCATGAATGTTATGTGCTCCGTTAAAATCCCCGACTTTCTTGCGAAAGTGGTTTCGAATGAGTTCAACCAGAAAAAAAAACCTGGTTGATAATACTTAGTGTTATCCGAAAGGGTGACCTCAACATTGAGTTGACGTCTGAGTTGACAGCCTGAAGCTTGTAAACGCAGCAATCCCTTGATAAGAATATCGGTTAAGATATCTACATCATTTTTTGTTAATATATTTGATATTTTCGTGTCTACTACCATTTTTAGCTACTACAAGTCTTTCACTTATTAACAGAATATTCTGCGATGATGATTCAAAGCCAGCACTTGCAACCAGAATAAAAAAAATAGTTGCAAAATTTTATCTCAAGAGTCAAGAATACACGAAATCTGGATTAGTATGGAATTGAATAAGAATGCAGGATTGAATTCCATCGCCTTTTGAAAAGCTTTTAAAATGCAATTAGGTAAAAAGAACAAAGGAGTTGTAGAAAGAAGTAATGAATGAGTCAATAAGAATACTCAATAACAATAATAGTAACAATAGTTGTAATAATAACACGAAGACATTAGTGCTTACTAATACGAGTATTGCGTATAAGACTGCCTATTTTTTGTGGTCGCATCATCTGTGTACGATCAATATAATATAAAAATTGGCTTTGACACGAATATGAAGAAGAAGAAGAAGAAGAAGAAGAAGAAGAAGAAGAAGAAGAAGAAGAAGAAGAAGAAGAAGAAGAAGAAGAAGAAGAAGAGGAATGTTTGATTTTTGTTGTATGCACTTTGAGACTGCTCATAACCCACCCTGCCCTTTTAAAACATTTGACTCCATTGTTTAGCCAGTCAACATACCAACGTAAGAATTATATGCATATGCAATTAATTTTAAAAATAGTGATATGATGATCCGATATTTTTACTGACTCTTTTGTTAATTATAATACAAATATGGAAAGGTGATTAAAGATTAAATACGAATTAAACTTTTTCGACGTCTTGCCATTTTCTGACTAGAAATAAGCTTTTCTTTAAATAATGGTAATCACGGTCAATAACTGGGGAGCTAAAAGCATCTTGATATTTTATAAGTTGTTATTATATATTCTTCAACAAAAGTATTGGCACCACACACTATTGTTATTGCCTTGTTTTGATTGATTTTAACAAATGTACGTTTATATGAGGGTGGTATATAACATTCTTGTGAGCCCTGCTTTTACAGTTTCGTTTAATAAAAGATTTAGTGAGATTATAACGTGTATTTTGTCCTCGATGCAGAAAGACAATGAGAAGAAAAAAGATTGTTGATATTTGATTGGCTGGGATTATATGCATGCATACAGTTTAATATCTCAATGTACAATTGTTTATATGTTGTTGTTGATTGTTTATATGTTATTGATTGTTTATATGTTATTGATTGATTGTTGGTCTATGAAATATTACTGTGAAACATTCTATTATTCATTCGTACGTGGCATTGGATATTATGAATTATCATTCTCCTCTCCTTACATTGTTGCATTTCGAAAAGTCAAGTCTACCGATTGGTTTTCATTTAGTTATTATTTTATTTAAATGGTTTCTGCAACGAATAACCAGAATCCATTCCCATCGATTTTAAACTATAAACTTTTTATTTTTTAATGTTTTTTTTTTTAAACTTTGGGGGTTCTTTTTCGGTATTATAGTTCAACTTTGTGATTGATTCTGTTTAAAGTTTGCATTACGGTGGTACACAATGATAAATGTGTTCAAGTACTAATAATAACTTGATAGATGTTTCGAATCTACAATTAGATTCATATATAGTTCAAAGAATCCTTTTCTTTTTGTTCATTTTTATTTTTTTTTTTTTTTTTTTTTTTTTTCTTTCTTCATTTATTTTTCCAGTTTCCATCCAAACACGAATCTTTGATTTCAAATCCACGTATTTTATAATGATTTCAAAGAATTATCCAAGTCATCTTCAAAATGACAATGAAAATCAAAGATCATTCGCAAATGTATCATCATCAAGGCTTAGCAGTATCCATTCCAAAAATCAATTCAATTCATCGTCGTCATTGGTTAAACCACCTTCAATCAACAATAAACATTCAAATCTAACTGATTCAGATAGTATAACTTCTGATTTATCTTATGAAACTTACAATTCAACGCTTGCAACAACGATAAATAATTCATCGCCAAAGAAAACCAATAACAATAACAATAACAATAATAATAAATTTAAACGATCGTTCTCATTTGAGGATTTCAATGAACCAGCAGACTTTAGTAATTTCAACTCATCTTATCAGTTGACAAAATTGGATACTAGATTTTCAGTAGATTCATACGTGGTAGATAAAACACATCAATTTAAAATCGAATTGAATTTCAAACAACACGAAATCGATTTGATTAGATACACATGGAATAAATTGTTACTCGAGGAGAATCAAAGTAGTAGTAATTTGCCTGGATCTTTCACTAAAGCATCAACACCAAGTGTCACAACGTCTTCAATTGCAACTTCGTTATTTTGTAGACAATTTTATTCAAACTTATTACTGAAGGATGCAAATTTAGAAAAATTATTTCCGTCAATTAAACACCAAGCCGTCAGTTTTGCCGGTGTTTTGAATTTAACAATTAGTCAATTGGAAGATTTAAGTGTGTTGAATGAATATTATGAAAAATTGGGCAGAAGACATTCAAGAATTTTTAATATTGACCCTCCGAAATTTGAATTAATGGGTGAGGCTTTTATACAAACATTTCATGAAAGATTTGGAGTTCGATTCACCCAACAATTGGAACTATTATGGATTAAATTATATTCATATTTGAGTAATACCATTTTACAATTTGGTATTGATCCAGTGTTGAAATTGCATAGGATTGAATCTTCAACATCATCGATTTTGACTAAACAAAGGAGTTTCCAAATACACAGAGAGTCAAGTATATATACTTTTGATTCACAGCAGCATCACCATATGTTGAATCCGTCAATTTCAAATACTTCAGTGCCTTCTGAATTGAATGAACCAAGTACAAAGAGATCGTTATTGTCGAATATAACATCATCCCATTCTTCACCATTAGTTAAGAATAAAGTGTCGGACAAATTACAAATGAAGGATAAGAACAACAACACAAAAGAATCAATACCAAAGAAGAAATTCTCGCATTTAAGAAAAGCCAAAGATAATTGTGTCATTGTGTAAAGTAGAGAAAGGGATATGGAAGCAAACTCGAGGTATTATTAACTTGGTCAACCCTCTAGAAACCTCTATCTCTAGGGTGGTATAATATATAGAGAATCTTAATAAAATGATTTCCACAAAATAACTTTTTCTTTTGTACAAACTATGTAAAACCTACAACGGCTTTAGCTGAAATTTGTTTTTGGTTATTAATGTTTATAACGACTAGTTTCAAAAACAGAGAAGATACACAATGGTTGCAAAATAACAAAAATAGATAAATAATGGTATGGATTCAACAATGGTTATTTTGTAATGGCATACTAACAAAATAGTAGGAGCCTAACAAATTAGAAACACTTTTTAAAGTTTAGCGGCCCCGCGCATATTTTTGCATTCTCAGTTTATTAGTTATTTTATTTTATTTTCCATTTGCAAGTCGCGTCTACCGTATGAAATCTCAGTGATAACCCCCCCCCCCCCTCCCATAGAAAAGGTTGAGGTTTTCAATACCAACTCTCCAATGCCAATTGAGCATGTGTCAACAGACACAGTTGTTGTAGATCAGTTTACTACCATCCTCTTCGATTGTCTTGTCTTAGCCACTTTTTCCTAATTGGGTTTAATTAAATGTTTGGTTGAATGTCGCACGCCCCCCTGTTGATACATTCTAAACTTTTCATCGTTTTCTACATTTTTAGTTTTAGATTCAACCTTTTTTTCTTTTTTTTTTTTTACAACCAATTTCATTCATTTCATTCATTGGTGTTTGAAAGCTACATTTTTGTTATTGTTATTGTCATCGCCATCGCCATCGCCATCTTCCAAATCTTCCCGTTGTACCTTTTGTATCTTTTCATCCTATCTTTTATATGGCTTGAGTTATGTCAACATTTAATGATTCATCGAATTTTGATGAGTTTTTCACAAATAACAATTTCTATTCTTCAACTTCAAATTCAATAAATGACTTCAATTTGAATCATATAAACAATCTTCGAAATTCAATCCATTTGAAAAATTCAATATCTACAAAATCAATTAAAGACGCATTATTACACGAAGAAGAACCGAATAATAATGTTACTTTACCAACTACACATCATGCCCGTTTATCACGCACCTCGGTGATTAAAAATTCTCCATCTTTAAAAGCATTGGAAAATATTCTCAATGAAAAGACAAAAAGCAATAAAAATTCCCCAATTAATAATGCTATAATATTGGAAGAAGAAGAAGAAGAAGAAGAAGAAGGTGTTGATTTTATTAATGTCGACAAATCATTGTCGCCGCCTTTCAATTATACAACTAACGATGTTGTTTCTAAAAGCAGCAAGAACAGTTCTAATCATAAATACTCAAAATCTTCAATTTCAACAATCAGTGAAGGCGGTTATAGTACTGATGAAACTCCAATATTAGGACAACCACCAACATTTCAAAATTTCACTCCTCATTCATTTGAATCGCCAACTTTAAAAGTCATAAACACTGGACATCCAAGAACTAAAGAAGAGAATACTACAAATGATACTATTAAATATAACAATTCATATGATAATACTCATGGCGAGTATGAGAGTAATAATAATAATACCACAAAGACAACAGAAAAAAAAATTGATTTGAACGTGTCAGTACCACCATCATTAGCGAAGCCGATTCCTCCAATTCAAACTATTAATACCACCACCACAGTGGAAACGTTGATGTCCCCAATTCAAAATGAATTAAAACCAAGACAAAGGACAAAAAGTATGTTGGATATTGCTTCAAAAGATCAATTATATAAACCAATTACAAATCCACTGATTAAAAATTCTCCAATGAATCAAGATTCACTAAGATCACCTCATGTACGCTCACAATCTACATTGTCATTAAATTATGAAAAACAACAAACAGAAATAAATCATAAAAGAAGTAGCACCATGCAAGATATTGCGAAAGCATCACAACCTATAAAGGAAAAGAAATCAAAATTTAGTTTTAAATCTTTATTTAAATCAAAATCAAGAAATCATTCCTTGAATGAATCAACTCATGAACAACCATTTAAAGTAGCTTTGAGATCTTATTCAACCTCAAATATACCTATTTATAATCATCATAATAAAAATTTAAATACATTTAAGAATGTTTTTAAATTAAATAAAACTTCAGAAAATTTGGCCAAACCTTCATCACATTCACCAGTTAAGGAACACCCAGTTGGTTCTGGGTTGAGTCCAACTCCACCATCAAGTGCTAAATTTCAAAATGTTAAGCAGTTTGATACACAAAAAGAACCAACATTTAAAACATCAAACATGATACGTGAAATTAGTGAATCTGATATCAATTTAAATAAACAACAAATGCAAGGTAATGAATTTAGTTCTGCTTCAAACAGTGACCAAGAAGAAATAAAAGAGGAGGAGGAGGAGGAAGAAGAAGAAGAAGAAGTAGATGATGATGATGTAGAGGGGTTTTCATTCAATCAAGACGAATTTGATTATGATTCAAAAAATTTATTAGAAAATCCTCCAAAGAAATTATCTAATAATCAATTTGGTAAAGAAATATCATTAAATTTATTAGATTCTTTTGGATCGCCTTTTAAAATTGATTACCAAAATAACTCATCACCGCCAAGAAATTTAAAACAATCTCCACCAAAGTTTATTTTACCTGAAAAAATATCAAATAATAATAACAACAACAACAATAATAATAATAATAATAATTTAGTTGGTGAGACGTTATTTCCAAAGTCTTTGAGTGCTCAAGAAGTTGAAAGTATTGTATCTTTAGAACGATCAAGATCAATGAGATCAATTAAATCAAACAAACGCTCTTCATTTGTAAATTATAAAGGTAGCGATGAAAATATCGTGCATTACAATGGACCAATTACAAATCCAAATCCAAATTCAATAAAACGATCAAATTCAATATTGAAAAATTCGAAAAGAAATTTAAATCAAGAATTGAAATCAAATGAACAACCAGAACAACCAGAACCACTGCAGCCACCATTGGATGATTTCTTAGAATTCACAGAATTCATTGACGTTGATAATTTAAGCTTTTCATATTCTCCATTACCTATGAGTTCTCCACAGCCAAACAAAGAATTAATGCCACCGCCAGTTTTATCATTTGACAAGAAAAAATCACCGATTTTATCACCACCAACTTTACCTCTTGAAAAACAAGAATCACCTATTTTATCACCACCAACTTTACCTCTTGAAAAACAAGAATCACCCAATTTATCAAGCCCAGAAATTATCATCCATGATACTCCAGAAATTGAACAAAAAGTCAGCCAAAATAAAACTGCATCATCACCATTGCAGACGAGAAGCTCACCATCTCCAAAAATTAGGATTGAAGAACCACAAACAACAACATTACCAACAACAATTATTGAAGAACCACAAACAATAACAACTCCTATCATGGAACAATCACCAATTTATAAACCACTTTCCGTTTCATCACCATTATCGAATGTATATGAAGATGAAAATTTGAAATTCAAAAATCGTCCAATTTCAATGTCATTCAAAGGATTAAACGCACCTTCATTTTCAGGTAAAATGAGTAAACAACAATTGAGAAGTAGTGATTCTCATCAATCTTTCACAATATCGTTCAATGATTCTTCATCATCGATCGGTGGAGGATTTGGTACAACAACAGAAGAAGAAGATGAGGAGGAGGAGAAGGGGGGAAATGATGAACAAGAAGAAGAAAAAGTTGTTGATGATTTTGCTTTAAACTCAGATTCAGATTTCGAACAAGGTTTATTAGATGAATATGATAATGAAAATTACGAACTAGATAAAACTGAATCACCACCATTGAAAGAGTCATCATCAAGTATACGAAAAAATCAATTTGAAAAACCACCAAAGCCATTGTTCCAAAAGAAATTCAACCATAATAAAATTCCATCAATTTCAGATCAATCATCAATTGGATCAAATTCATCACCAAAATCTTTTACTTCAATGTTTTCAAATAAATGGTACAGTAAGAGAAATAACAACAATAATTCATCACATATTCAACCAAGACCTGCTCCTCCGCCGCCTTCAAAATCCAATGGTGTGCGATTCTCACTGAGAATTATTTTATACGATACTTATAATGAAGAAGAGTATGATAGACATCCAGACACTGCTACTTGTAATCAATTAACTCCAAGTTTGGCACAACAAATTAAGGAAGAAATGAATGAATTCAAAACTAATATGAATATTCACGTTGAAAGTAGATGCTATACACAGTTTTTTTGAAATAGACGATTAGATATAATGAATAATAATTTATAAAACTTAACCAATGTAGAATATTTTGATTACTAACCTCAAATTGTTTTCCTGAATTTAGATGATCAATTTGAATAAAAATTAATACACATGTTTTTTCTTTTTTTTGCATTCTATTTTTCAGCTTGTTGTTTTGCATGAGTTTCATGAGCACTTTTAAAGATTCGATCTAATACTTGATTATCTTTTGGATTTATAACTGCGACTATCTTCTCTGGACTTTCCATTACAACCACTACATATTTTCCATCTCTATGATCTAAACAAGTAGAACTAGCCCATTCAACACCATCATACTCGGATAAAGTTACAATTGGTGGTTTGCCATCTATATAATCTGGATAACTCATTAAAGAAAGAAAGAAAAAAAAAAGAAAAAAGAAAAAAAATATAGAATCAAATTTGCATCTCTTTAATCATGTCTTTAGTTGTACCTGGACAATATATAACTCCTACACATAAATTACAAGATGGCAAAACTATATACTACCAATCTGGTAAAGGTACTATAATATCTCAAATTGAAACAGAAGATGCTCATTTAAAAATACCCATCATATCATCGACTATATTGGGTACTATATATTATCATAAATTAGATGATGAAAATATTCAAGTTAATGTTATACCAAAGGGTGAAAAAGTAATCAATGAATCAGATTACTCGAATGGGATTAATTTGCCAAAAGAGAATGACGTTGTGTTGGTTAAAATCAATAAAATAACTAAATTACAAGTTTATTGTGAAATTTTATCGATTGAAAACAAGGGTAATATATTGAAAGATTCAGGAATCGGGTCAAATGGAAGTTTGTCGCATGAGTCATTGCCTGCCGGAGGTGGATCACAACATAATTTCAACCTACAAACTATTGCAACGTCACAATCGAACAATCTAAATAGTACAATTTATGACTTGGGTGAAAATTTTAAAGGTATCATAAGGTTACAAGATATAAAAGCTACAAATAGGGATAAATTGAAAATTGAAGAAAATTTCAAGCCTGGTGATATTGTAAGAGCCATGATTATAAGTTTGGGTGATGGATCTAATTATTATTTAAGCACGAGTAGAAATGATTTAGGTGTTGTATTTGCAAAACTGGAACATGGAGCTGGTAATTTAATGTATCCAATAGATTGGCAGAATATGATAGATATTGAAACTGGTAATATTGAAAAGAGGAAAAATGCAAATCCATTTATATAAACAAAAGAATTAATAATAAAATTGAAAAATTTATTAAACTGGAAATTTCAATTCTTCATTATCACCTCTTAAATCAACTTCACTTAAACCAACAATTGAACCAAATTTTTCAAATCTTTCATAATATTTCAATTTTTTAACTTGAGATATTTCAATCATTTTTTTCCAATATCTATCGTGAACATATTGAAAATTTACATTACCGTTAAAATCTTGATCCAATTGTTGCTTAGGTATATAATTTTCAAAAGGTTGATCAAAGACTAATTTCTCTCTAGTTAATGGATCTATGAATGGATGAATGATTTTAAGAAATGTCCATCCTAACCATGGAATATTTGTTAATAATGCCTTACCCAATCTTTCAGGATAATGAGTTTGTAAAATATGTAAAACTTGTCTACCAGTACCAACCGGCGGGATTTTCCCGCCTTGTGTGCTAATTGGGTGTGCTTTGAAATCTATTAATAATGCTAATGAATCTTGTCCAGATGGCATATAGTCAATAACCTTTTCCAACATATAGACTAAATGTTGTACTTGTCTCTGTGAAGTTTTTGTGTTTTGTCTGCCTGGTTTTAAATATAAACATGGTCTTGAATCATCATCATAACCTAATATAACTTCTTTACCGGTTTCATTTTCAGGCGCGACCAAATCTCCATTGACTAAATTCTCGGAATCGTGAATATGTGTTATACCAAATTCTCTTCTCCAAGCAAGCGTCATTTCTATTCTATCTATACAATCTTTGACAACCCATTTAGTGGCTCTGAGATATCTGAAAAAGCATTCTCTAGTTAACCATGATTTTTCTTCAACGGTTATACTTTGAGATTTCTTGCCATTCTTATGGTCATTTTCACTATCTGCTATTTTCAAGTCTTCATTTTGGAAATGTTTTAGAACTATTATATATTTATCTTTTTGTTCTTGAGTCAATTTTGGTTCTGGATTTATGTGCGATTCCGAACAAGGTTGTTCGAAAGGAATATATTGAACGTCAATTACATTTTTCGGTTTTGCTTCCTGCTGCTGCTGCTGTTGTGGTTGTAATTGCTTTTCCTGTGGTTTTTCGTTGATCGACGAAGCAGCAGAGGACACGGGTGATGTGTTGTTTGAAATTATGGTGGAGGCAGCTTTATTCTTTAATTTGGTGAACATCTGAACTTGTGATGTATATGACTCTATAATAAACTCTATATGGTGATAAAGAACAAATGGGAATAAACAGTTAAATGTTGAATCGATCAAAATAACTGAAGAAAAGTGGTTATGAAAATTTTTTATCTACAGTGACTGGTATTAGAAAGGGCAAAAAAAAAAAAAAAAAAGAAATGTGGTATGAAATTAGATATATATATAATTAGTAATATGTGTATAATACACAAGCGGCATACGGATTTAAATATTTATTTGATGCAAGCTTTAATTTTTTTGCCTGTTTTTACACCCGAGAGTTTGGCATATTTTTATTTCTAATTCCACCTTAACGTGTATTGATTAATTCCCGCGTTCCGTTTCAAATTTCACTGATTCATTAAAAGGATCAATTGGCGTCTAACGTGTAAATATAGAAGCCACTTTGGGTTATTATAACTTATTATCACATATGAGTAGTTCAAGATCTGCTATACATAATCTGACATTGACACGGATGATCGGTCACATGACTGTGTCTTCTTTTGTCTTTTTTCCAATTGGGTTAAAATTTGAATCACAAAATGCGCCGGGTACCGGACACGTTAATATATTTTTAGTTCATACACCAAAACGTTTCGTGATTAACAAATACCCGTAGTGTTTCCATTGTGTAAATTGTTTTTGACTTGTGACCTTGTAGGTATTTGCTCTTTCTTTTGTTTTTCCTTGATAACTTATGTTCTCTGCATCACCCGCTTGTTTCGTTCCTTGGCGGGTTTTATTTGTGCTAAAATTTTGACTTATTGTATAAAATCCCTGGAAAGAAGTCTCAAACTTGGGTTAATACCACGAGTAAGAATTAAAGTCAACACGAAAAGTTATAAATCAAAACATATTAAAACGGTTTACTTTAAATAATAAAACGCTCGATTGAGTTTATTTTGTAATAATAACTATGGGTTCTGAATTTATCTGGCGAGAGTCGTTCTATACCAATTCTATCATGGATACTGGCAACTTCACTTGTATTTTTGATATTATAATAATAATTGGTCGAATAACTCTTATGTAATGAATTACTTATTCGTGTGGGGCCGCGGGGCCGAAATTGAGAGAATTCGAGATGCACCCGGAAAATCAATGCGTGGAGGAGGGTTTAGGTTTTCCAATGGGAATAAAAACTAAACAAGCAACAGCTGGTTCTGAATTGTCTTTAAAATTTATTTCCGCAAACAAAAGTAAAAGTTGTTATCAGTATTGACACGAGTCGTTTACGCCCATTTCATCTGAGACAATGTAAAATATAGAAATATGGGTTGTATGACAGACACGAGTCGTTACGCCCATTTCATCTGAGACAATGTAAAATATAGAAATATGGGTTGTATGACAGACACGAGTCGTTACGCCCATTTCATCTGAGACAATGTAAAATATAGAAATATGGGTTGTATGACAGGCACTGTGTACTTCAGAATAAGTTGGACTAGAAATACTTCATGCCTTTAGAATTCAAAATCGAAATGAAGACTTCAAGTATTTGTTAGGATACTATTGTATATTATTTCGACTAGAGAATCTATATGGTATTTATAATCCAAGACTATGTCCATTTGTAATTATTACCAAATTATGTCTGATTCATCTAACGTGCATTGACAGGTGAAAGGCCTAATTTAATGTTGATTACCAACGCTACCAATTACTACCTCCAATTACC
>JAJMBM010000185.1:0-24192 GCA_030565325.1 Insectozyma coleopterorum
ATGAATCAACAATGTAATTATTTGCTGGATTATATAAACAACAGAATCCAAACCCTACTGCTAAACCTGAAAAACATGGACCAGCCCACGAAATGTGTGGATATGAAGACCAAGCAAATGCAAATAAACCAACTGGAACAAACCAACATGAAATCATCATTGGAATCAATCTTAATTCTGGTGGTGGTAATTCACCTCTATCTCTATATTTTTGTGCTCTTTTATTATAGTCTGCATTGAAAAATGGTGCTGCAACAGTTGCAACTATAACACCAACACCAATTGGAATAAACATAACACCCGTTAATGAAGCTGAAAATCCTTTACCTTCTTGATAAATAACTGGATATGCAAAAAAGAACATATATAACAAACCATAGACAATAGCCATATACATTGTCATTAAAAACACAATCAATTCACTCAATAAAACAAATGGTCTTAATAATGATGTTTTTGCAATTTCTTCAAATGATCTAACTTCAATTTCATTCAATGCTCTGTATCTTGTATCACCAGTAAGTTTTCTCAATTTTTTTGCACGTTTCCTTAATAAAGTACCTGCGTGTGTTTCGGGAACAATAGTAATGAAAATAGCATAGAAAACACCAGCTATAATTAATAATGTCCAATAAATCCATCTCCAAGTTGGCGCATGATCGGCTAATAAACCACCAAATACTGGACCACAAACCGGTCCTAAAAATGGAGCGGCTGAAAAAATAGCCATGGCAACACCTCTTTCTTTACCTTCCCACATATCGGCTAATGAACCACCAATTAAACACATTGGTGCTGAAAATGAAATACCATCAATTAATCTACAAACTAACAATGTACCAATATTTCTTGCGGCACCACAGGGTATAATAAATATTAATGCAACAAATAACGTAACAGCATAAACAGGTTTTCGACCTACTTCTTCAGACAATGGAGCAAAAACTAAAGGTCCAACACCAAAACCAATAACGAAAACGGTAACAGAAGCCAATATCACAACCTCGATTGAAACATGAAAACGTTTCCCTGGTCTGTCCATATCACCAGTTACAATTGCTGAACCGAAAGCAACAACAAAACAGATTGCTCCTAATAACCCAGTGTAAACCCACTTTATACCATTGCCCCAACATTTTGGATCTCCTTTATCTTTATCGAGAAACTCAACGATTCTTAAACCCGTGTCTACATCCACAGGATATTTCCATTCATCATCTTCATGAAAATCTGAGTTTGGATCGGCATGAGTTTGGATTCTTTTCATATCATATGGTTGTTCTAATGGACCCAATGCACCGGAACGTTCATGTAAATCACTTATAATTCTTTCAACACCTCTGTTGTTTGTAACTAATTTTTTTAACTCGATTTCATCTTCAATCGACTCTTTAGTACGTATCCTTGATATTATGCTTCTTGTTGGATGTAATTCATTTAACATATTCTCATCCTTGTCTTCCCCTCCAAATGTTTTAATTTTTTCTGAATCAACACTTACATTATCTATTGTGTTCGAATCAGATGAATGTGACATGTTTCTATAATAATTGCTTTTGATATAAAAATAATATTGAAAAATTTTAAAATTAAGGATATATCTAGAGTTATATATATTGAAATCTAACTCGGTTAATAATAATTTATCATGCAACCGTAAATGGATCTGAAACTAATTAGTTAGAACATGTTGGCGGTTCCAAATAATTATTTATGTATAATTAACTCATACAAGAAGTGTTTACCTAGTAACTAAATTAGTACCGTTTGCTGCAATCAAAATAGAAATAAGATTTTGTCAACAAAATAGGTAAGTTATAAACTCTACTACTGGTAGAATTAATTTTTTATGTCTAAATTTAGTTTGGGTTTCTTTTTTTTTTTTTTTTTTTTTTTTTTTTTTGTGATGTTTTACTTGTCGGTACTAAAAATTTGTAGTGGATATAAGCCGTTGATACTGATCGGCTAATAATATGGTATACCCATAAAAACTAATATTAATTTCAATTTTTTATATTATTTTCTGATGTGATATTTATCAATGCAAATTGAATGTATTTGATTGATCGTTTAGAGTAACGACTTTCTTCACAGTTTTGATTTGAATAGTTCAGCCTTTTATCGGCTTGACTCGAGTTTTTTTGTTTTTTTTTTTTTTAAAAAAAAACCACAAAATCATTGAATGAGGGATTTTTTTACCGGTTCTGCATTTCACTACCGATTAAAAACATTTCTTGAAATACATTTAATTACCATTACAAAAGAGGTAATATTTATATTGAGTTATATATATATTTCAAGTTTAATCGACTTTGAAAGCTTAGCTAATGCTGGACAATTGATTTATAAAGAGATGTTATCATTTGTTGTTATTATTCGAGTTATGGATCAGCTCTCATTTTGCAAGTCTTGAAGGACTTTACTAGATTTCACTTCACAAGCGTAGATATAAAATTAATGAACAATGCTTATCAGGTATTTTAGAAAAAGAGGTAGAACAGTCAGAGATTCAGTAGGTTATGATATAGCAGTTCACAACAATAATAAAATATTTATTTTTATTTAAACTTGAAACTTTGACTATTTTCATTCTTATTTTTTAGATCAATGAATAAGTCCGGTTTTATTCTCTAAGATTCATCTCGAATAATATTGATTCTCAATTTAATTGCTTCTCCAAATCACTTATTGCTTAGAAATATTCATAAATACTTTGCGCTATAATCTAGATGTTGTTCTATTCATTCATTTGGATCATTAAATTCAGTCAATGGAATCTATCAAATTTCTTGGCTTGATTTTAGAACTTATCAAATTCTTGATTCAACTGACACCATTTCCAAATGATTTACCGTCGGTGTTTCAACTTATATTATGATTGACTTTTACTTGGTTTGACTAAATTTCAACAGAATCAGTAACGGTAATCCAATCCATGTTAATAATTTTGAATACACACTGATGATATTACTGTGGGTAACACAGTAATAATAATGATTTAGTTCAGACAAAAACCTCGAAACGTACCATAATTTTTGAACCGGGGAAGAAAAGCTCGCAGGTAAAGAAGCTTAACATGTCTACTAAAAAAATCCAACGTTTTTATTTTCCACGTATATTTCCGGTTCTATCCTACATCACTTCTTGTGTGCTCGATATGCTTCTGTACGGCTGAAATGGCTTTTTCAAATTATGTCAGTGTGTAATTACTTGGCTGTCAAGTGTATTGTCTTGAAATTCATGAGTGTTGTTAAATAAAGACGTCTCTTGGCATTAATATTTTATAACCGGAATTATCGTGTAAATGTTTTTATAGGAGTAACTTTTCGAGATAGAAGGAAGTGAAGATAATACATACTACAATATTCTAAGTTTCCATAGACAAGTAATTGTTTTATATATAAAATATTGGACACATGCATACTCGGCATAAAGCTTTTGTGTACGAGGTTGACTTTTTGCAGATTGCATTTGCTAACTAAAATTCCATCCTCAATGAAAAAGAGGAATGACGAGAATGTAAGATAAAGCGACAGAACTCAGTAAAGGGGGTTATGCAACTCTAAAAATTGGGTATTTTTTAACTTAACCAAAAAAAAAAACTAAAACCAACTAGAACGAATTCCATTTCAAAAAAAATGGGGTTTGCTCTAATGAAAAACGAGGGTTCCTCGTAATAAGCAACAAGAGATGATGGATTAGGTTTATATCATGTAAAATAATGCAACAGGTTTAGCTAACAAAAATTTTCTTTGTTGACTATTGTTGGTTTGGTTGTTTTTCTTTTGTTTTTTGTCTAATATTTATAATTTTTAGTTTATCAGACCGATTTAATGATGACTTTGGATTTAGTGATGTTTACTTGGTATCGTAATCGTCTTTGACGAATTCTCTCGTCGTTTTCATAAGGTGTAATCTATGCCGCTTTAATTTGGGTAGATTTTACGTTAATTTGCAAAATTTTGATTTTTTTTTTTTATAGTAATATAAAATCTCTAAGGACCTAGTGATACGCAAAGTGTTTTTAGCATTTAAGCTTCTAGTTCAGCATAAAAGAAAGACCTATCCCAAATCTTTTATCAGGTTGAAACTATATGTAAACTCTTATAATACAGCAAAAACAGTTGCAATTGTAGAGCTTAAATAGTTTGTATAATACACGATAACAAAAAATCTGTATAAATAGACAATAATATTTATTAAGTCACCGCCGTTTATTTACCCGATAACATGGTTTCAAATCAAAGTTTTTGCGCATTAGTCCCTCGTTTCAATTTTCTTTTTTTGTGCCAATTAATTTTATTTGCTCGGGTCACTTTGAACGAAATTGCAGCCATATTCGCTTTATTTTAAAACTGCTAATGTGGCGTATAGCATGTTGCAGTTGGAATAAAATAGAGGGGCAGTATCTTTAAGAAATCAACTCGTATTCTTTTTTACCGTTGATCACCATTTCCTAACCAAAGGTTGAAACAATGCATTTATCAAAGTACATGGTTGATCTCAAAAACAATTAATTTTTTTTTTTTTGTTGTTTTTGAGTTTTCGTGTAAAGATAAAAAAAATTGATGAAATCAAAATACTCACTCATGAATGTCATCATCTGTATTATCTAAACTACATAATTTTAAACAATGGCAACCGCTCAGTGAATATGAAAAACTACTCAATGATTTTTTAAACACAACTAATATAACATCCCAAGAGATTAATTTTAAATCGACAAAGGATTATACCACTTTAACCGCCTTTTATACTACTTCCAACCTCGAATTTGATGATAACTTATTTGAACTTGAAATTAAACAATTTATAAATCAAGGAAATATAATTTCAGATGATCCATTGTTTAATGATTTGTATAAAAAATCATCATCTACTGCATTAAGTGAATTTAAACGAATTAAAAAGATATTTATATTTTCAAAATTGGATATTTTATTAATGGTCTTACCTACATCTTATACGAGCATTAATCAACGTTTAATTGAAGAATTTAAAATTAAAGATCAATTGACTAGTTATGTCAATGATTTGATAACTGTTGGAGTTGATATTGATTCAGAATTTCCCAAGTTATTTCATCATTATGAATATTTTATTTCAGCAGTATTACCAACAAAAGTTTTAGATCAAGATTATAAGTTTATAAATAATATAAATAAATTAATTCAAATATTTAAAAAATTTCAACAAGGTGAAAATCCAAATATTGAAGATGCAATTGAAGAATTTAAAAATTTACAAAAATTTTTATTAAAGGGAAATCATTTAATTAGTTCAACTCTTTGTATGAGAGCAAGTACTTTTGATTATTATCAATCAAAATCCATAAAAGAAATAACATTGTCTGGATGGATAAAGAAGTATAACCATTTGAATCAAGAATTTAAAAGTAAAGCATATTTTGAATTTTGGAAAAAACAAGTTCTTTTAAAGCAATATTTTGAAGAAAGATCGAGTTTATTTTATGAACAATTATTAATCGGTAGATATCTGGATGTATGGAGATCTAGAATTGAGGGAATTGTTAAATTACAACATCAAGCTGATTTATTATCAATGACAAAATATTTTGATAGACTCAAAATAAATTATTATCATAATGCAGATGAATTATTCATGAGAAAGTTTATGATTAAATGGAGGAATAAAACTATTATACAAGATAATTATTTACCGTTATTAAGAAGATATTTTAACATTTGGATTTCAAAATTAACAACAGAACTGAAAGTTCAAAAGATTAAAAGATTACGAGATGACGATCTTTTAAAATTCAAATTTCAAAAGTGGAAAGATCAATATGAATTGGAACAGAAATTAAAAAAATTTAAAGCAAAAGCCGAAGAACAAATTCAAAGAAATGTTTTATCACATTGTCAATATAAATTAAGGATAAATAAAGTAGCAAATGAATTTAGGATAAACAAAACGAAAAAAACTATTTTTAATAAATGGTTGAAATGTCATAAATTATCTCAAGTGGAACACGTATTAAATAATGAATCAAAAAAAAAGTATATAAATTTATGGATTCATTCTATGCACAATCAATTATTAGAATCTCAAGCAGATGCATTTTATAATAAAAAATTGACAGGAAAATGCTTTAAAAAGTTTCAAAAATATGAATTGGTTGGTTCAATTGAATTGATATCTTTAAAAAGAAAATATTATAATATTATAGTATCACGCTATAATGAAATTCAAAAATTAAATCAAATCCCTGCAATTTTACAATTAAGAAAATGGAAAAATAAATTAGATTTTATAAAAGAACAAAATGAAGCAGCTAAGAACATTTATCAATTTAATTTGGAGAGATATTTTTTTTCATTATGGTATCAAGAATTGATTAAAATTGATGAGATGAATATCACAACTGATGAAGCAACTATCAATAAAGAGGTTGAATTATGTCAACAAATTGTAAGAAAATGGTCATTGATAGCTAACAAAAGTTTTATTTATGATAAAATTTTACAAGATTTTGAAAGGAAAATTAATTATAATCTGAAGAAATCATTTTTTCAATTATGGTATTATAAAATAAATCAAAAAAATGATGATTTAAGTCCGTTATCTAAAAGGAACCTAAAAGCCAGTCCTTTACGAACGAGTCCTTTACGAACGAGTCCTTTACGAACGAGTCCTTTACGAACGAGTCCTTTACGAACGAGTCCTTTACGAACGAGTCCTTTGCGAACGAGTCCTTTGCGAACACCGGGTAAAAATTCTCCTTCATTAGAACAATCAGCTAAGAAAATGAAAGAAAATAGAATTATTGCATTTAGAGACCATTTTAGAGGTTCGATTCCAAAATTAGAATTTGAAGATGACAACATATCAAATGCAAAACGACAAGGTAGAATTAAACCAATGTCATTTCCAATCTCAACAGATGACAGTCCTGTTAAATTCAGGTATCAAAAGTAAAAAATTATTATTTATTGAATAGCTAACGAATCAATATTTCCAGTTAATAATGAACTAATATTATCATCAATTAATTTTTCTGCTGTATCACTCAAATGTTTTTTTGGATCTTGTTTCCCAACATATCTTGTTTTCAATTGTTCTTCGGTCAAATCTCTTTCTTCAGAAACTCTTTGATTATATAATTTTGCTATTGAAACCATTTTTTCAGTATTATTTAAATTTTTAATTTCCTTTTCATTATAATCAATTAATTTCAAACCCGATTGCCAATTCTTCTTGTGTAAATTTAACAACATATTAGTTTCGTATGAAGTTTTATGATAGTCAATATTTAATGAATAATAATGACGATTTAATCCATGAATTAAAGCTTGAATTGATGGTTTATTTAAATGGCCGACATTTGAAGTTGACTGTCTTGGTTCTTGACCCATCATTAATGTAGTAGTATCAATTGTTCTAAATGCATCTATGACAACTTTACCTTTTACCGATTGAATTGGATCTATGACAACAGCAACAGCTCTTTTATTCAACTGCTCAAAACTTTGTTGTGTGTTTACATCAACTGATGATAACCAACATCCAAAACCAGGATGAGAATGGTACCATCCAACAACCATTTGATCTCTACCCGTTTGTCTCAACATATCCATCATTTTAGTTTGAAAAACATCATCTACTGCTTCTACCGAAACACCAGTACCTGATTGTGGCATGGCAAATACATCGTGTACATGTATTGTAAAATCATCTATGAATTCTCCAAGCATTAAACCCATAACTTCCATCGGTACACCTGCTCTTCCATGTTTTAACATTTTTAATAATGCCAATGAGGATATGTAAACAGTTTCAGAATTATCAATTGCTGGTCCATCACTTTGTGGTGGTGCAGCTCCCCCTAGGCCTGCTCCTTGTCCTAATAATCTTTGTAATCTTTCCATTGTTGATAAAGTGGCAAAAAAAAAAAAAAAAAAACAGAGAGAGAATAAAATTAATAGTGCGAAAGATTTACGAGGTCATGTGACTAGAAATAATTTTCAATCTTCTTAGCATTGAAAAATCTTGGTAATAACGATAAGCTTATAAAGATTAGATCAGTTTTACAACGATTCGGTATTCGTTTTGTTAATACAAACCTGTTGTAAAAGATTTTTTTTTTTTTCTTTTTCTTTTTTTTTTGTTGATTACTCAAAGTTTTTTTTTTTTTCAACAATGTCGGGACCAAAATCATTAATTGGAAAGAAATATCCAGCGAAAAATCATGCAAGAAACGTATATAACCATTTGAAATCAAAGAATGCATCAAAAGCTGAAAATTCAATGTTTTTCATCAGTGGAGAGAATTTAGAACTTTATAAATATTGTGATCAAACTAAACCAATCAGACAAAATAGATATTTTTATTATCTAACTGGTTGTGATATTCCAGGTAGTCATGTATTATACGATACTAGTAAAGATTTGTTGACTTTATACTTGCCCGATGTTGATCAAGAAGATATAATGTGGTCAGGATTACCATTATCTAAAGAAGAAGCATTGGAAAAATTTGACGTTGATAAAGTTGAATTTGCAGCTGATATAAATTTAGAGAAAAAAGCATTTACAACAGATATCAATCAATGGAATGAAAAATTTAAAGATAGTTTGATTGAATCAGATATTGATTTCTTTTATGCTTTAGATGAATCAAGAGTTATAAAAGATGAATATGAAATTGAATTAATGAGACATGCAGCTGAATTAACCGATAATTGTCATTTAGCCGTTATGTCAGCAATTCCAATTGAAACCAAAGAAACTCATATCCATGCTGAATTTATGTACCATGCATTAAGACAAGGTTCAAAAAATCAAAGTTATGATCCAATATGTTGTAGTGGTGAAACTTGTTCAACTTTACATTGGATTAGAAATGATGGTGAAATAACTCAAGATAAGAGATCAATTTTAATTGATGCTGGTTGTGAATGGAACTGTTATGCGAGTGATGTTACCAGATGTTTTCCAATTAATGGTGATTGGACAAAGGAACATTTAGAAATTTATAATTTGGTATTGAAAATGCAACAAGAAGCTTATAAATTGATGAAACCAGGTGCAAATTGGGAAGATTTACATTTGAAAGCACATAGAGTGTTAATTGAAGGATTTAAAGAATTGGGTATTTTCAAAAAAGAATATTCAGTTGATGAATTATTTGAAAATAAATTAAGTGCTAGATTTTTTCCACATGGTTTAGGTCATATGTTGGGTATGGATACTCATGATGTTGCTGGTAATCCAAATTATTCAGATCCAGATCCTTTACTATGCTATTTAAGAATTAGAAGAAGTTTACAACCGAATATGGTAGTTACTAATGAACCAGGTTGTTATTTCTCACCATTTTTATTAGAAGAAATTTTAAAATCAGATAAAATTAAATATATTAATAAAGATGTATTGGATAAATATTGGTATGTTGGTGGTGTTAGAATAGAAGATGACGTTTTAATCACCGAGGATGGTTATGAAATATTTACCAAGATTACAAAAGATCCGAAAGAGATATCAAAAATAATTAAAACAGGCTTGGATAAAGGGTTGGATGGGTTCCATAATGTTGTATAGGTAGTGCGTGTATATATATATAAATTTTCCCTCTCGCTCTCGCTCTCTTTTTTTCTTTGACACAAATTGTTAAAAAAAGCAATCAACATGGATGAAGATTACGACGTTATCGTTTTAGGCACTGGTTTAACCGAATGTATTTTGTCAGGTATCTTATCAGTTGAAGGTAAAAAGGTTTTACATATTGATAGACAAGATTTTTATGGTGGTGAATCAGCCTCATTAAATTTATCACAATTGTATTCAAAATTTAAACCTTCGGCACAGAAACCTCAATTGAATGGTAAAGATAGAGATTGGTGTATAGATTTGATTCCTAAATTTCTAATGGCAAATGGTGAATTGACCAAGATTTTAATATCAACAGATGTTACTAGATACTTGGAATTTAAACAAATTGCAGCAAGTTATGTTTATAGAAATGGAAGAATTGCAAAAGTTCCTTCAAATGCAAAAGAAGCATTGGCATCAAGCTTAATGGGTATATTTGAAAAAAGAAGAATGAAGAAGTTTCTTGAATTTATACAAAATTGGGATGATGATAATGCTTCAACCCATTATAATTTTGATTTAGATAAAAATACAATGAATGAAATTTATACATATTTTGGCTTAGAAAATGGTACCAAAGATTTTATTGGACATGCAATGGCTTTGTGGTCAACCGATGACTATTTGAATGAAGTAGCAAGACCAACTTATGAAAGAATTTTATTATATGCGCAATCAGTAGCAAAATATGGTAAATCACCATATCTTTATCCCTTATATGGTTTAGGAGAATTGCCACAAGGATTTGCAAGATTATCTGCAATCTATGGTGGTACATATATGTTGGATACACCAATTGAACAAGTGTTATACAACGGTGAAGGTCCAGATAAAAAATTTGCTGGTGTTGTTACGAAAGAAGGTACAGCAAAAGCTCCAATTGTAATTGCAGATCCAACATATTTCCCAGAAAATGTCAGAAAAACAGGCCATAAAGTTATTAGAGCTATTTGTATATTGGATCATCCCGTTCCTGGCGTTGAATTGGATTCATTACAATTGATTATACCACAGAATCAAGTTGGCAGGAAACATGATATTTATGTTGCAGTTTTATCAGATGTTCATTGTGTCGTACCAAAAGGTTATTATTTAGCAATCCTTTCAACTATTATTGAAACTGACGCACCACATGTTGAATTAGAACCAGCCTTTAAATTGTTAGGACCAAGATTGGACACATTAATGGGAATTGCAGAATTATACGAGCCAATTGATGATGGTACTAAGAATGGTATCTACATTTCAAAAAGTTATGACGCGTCATCACATTTCGAGTCAACTACTGATGATGTGAAAGACATTTATTTTAGAATTACAGGTAAACCTTTAGAGTTGAAAAAGAGACCGACTCAAGAAGAAGAGGAAGAATTAAATATATAAAATGATTTCAAACTCTTAAAAATCTTTGATTTCTTGTAAAAAAATCTTTCATTTCTGAATGCAAAAAAGCTTTGACCTTTATATAGGACCAAAAACCCAAAACCAGGTAAACAAAAAGGCCTCTAACGTCGCGATGGAGTCGTTGGTAATGGAGTCTTGGGTACTTTTCAGGTTTTTTTTTCGGGAACAATTAATACGTTTACAACTAAGTAAACAATTGCTATGTTATATTCACTCGTCCAGACATCTCAATGATTATCTATGATAAGCAAACTGGTGCTTGTATTGTAATTAATTGTTGAGCGGTCGTGTGTAGATGTTACAGTCAGCTCCGAGATAACACTTGTTATAAAATGCCAAAGTATCTACCAATGCAAAGACGAGTCTGCTGTAGAAGTTTTTGGATATACTAAGATCTCCAAGTGTGGGGGGCACAAATTATGAACCTATCAGGTGATAGAATGCTTTTGAGATCAACAACGGACGTAACAGTGACGCTAAATCAACACTTGTGCGTATGGGCTACCATTTTGTCATTGAAATCTTGATCTTTGGATATGTTTTTTTGGTGCTTTTGCATCTTTTTTTTTTGCAACCTTTCTTTTTAGGATTTCCCAGTTTATTTTTGGCCGTTGGTTAATATATAGTGTATAGGGTCTTTTTGTAATATACAAATATCAATGAGGAAGTATATATAAATCTTAGTTAATATTAAATCTATTTAATTTAATTCGCTACTATAAATGGCTGTAAAATGGCTATTACTGGCTAAAATGTCTGCCTGTATATTACACTTTTTTTTTACGTATATGTATTAGGTAAAATCTATATAGTATCTATACAGTAAAATCCTAAAATTTGACACTTGTTTCTTATTACTTTATAACGTTATCTTAATGTTTCAATGATGTTTCCATGGTCTTTTTAATGATAGATCAACGTGGGTTTTTGTTTTTTTCTTTGGTCAATTTTTTTTCACACTGTTTTTTCATTTAGAAGATCCAAGATTTTTAGAGTCTGAATTCAGGATTGAAAGATTTTAACCTTCTCTTTGAAATATATTACCTCCTAACTCTTTTCTAGGTATTTCCAGTTCGGTTAAAAATTTAGCATGTATATGTTTACCAATTACTAATGTATCAGTTTCTAAATCAATGATACATCTATGTCTTTTCAACATATCTAAACCAATTAATATACCAACTGAAGTATCAACGACAAAAAAAGAACATGGTAATTCATAATTTTGAATTTCAATTGGAGCTGAATGTATTTTCCCACCAATTTGTTGAGTACCAACTCCAACAGCTTGGCCTTGAAATCGTTTATCAATTAATCTTGTTAGTCCACATTGTTCAGCAATATCAGCACTTATAGTTGTCATTGCAGCACCAGAATCAACCATGGCAATTTGTTCAACCCCATTGATTTTCAATTTTAGATATAACATATTGACTGAAGTAAAAGCTTCTGGTGTTAGATCCCAGGCTAATTTCATATTTTCTTCAATTGCTTCTTGTTTAATCATTTCTAAAATTTTAGCTTGATTTTCTGGATTGTCTGGATCTTCTTGTAATCTTAACAATTCTTGTTGATTTCTAACATTTAAATTATGATCTTGTCTAACTTGATTCATCATTAATTCTTTAAATCTAACTGGATTACTTAATGACAGGTGTAATTGTGGTTGTTGAAGCCTTATTTGCTGTTCCATCGCCGGATCTGATAATATTTGTAATCTCAACATTTCAATTCTTTCCGATATAGGATCATGTTGAACCAGTTGTTGAACTTTTTTATTGAGTGTTAATAAATCGTATTCTTTAATACCCAATTCTTCAAGTGAGTTATTTGTCGAAATTTCTTGGTTATTAAATTTCAACATTTGTTCATTTGGTTCAATATTAGTTTCTGCTTGTAGATAAGCTTTAAAATCGTCCAAAGATAATGACTCGGGTACATCAATGGATATGATATCACCATTAAATTCTAAAGAAATCGTCAATTGCATTAAAGTGGCAAATAATTTTTTTTTTTTTTTGAATAATCAAATTATTTATTATTTATACAGGTATTATCATAGCAATATGTCCACCATTAAGTAGCATCTTTTTAACAACCTCATCATTATCACTTTCTGTAACATCTTCTAAAACCATATTTACATAATCATCAAATCCAACCAATTTACCATAAAATTCCTTATTATTATTCATCAAAACTTTGACCTTCTTACCAACTGATCTATCTATGATTTCTAATGGTAATATTTGTTGAACAGTAGTTTCTTCCATTTCGCTAACTTCTGACATTTTTTGGTTGATTTATTTATAATGTTTTTTTTTCAGATAAAAGATAATTTTTTTTTTTTTTCTGATAAAAATTTTATTACGGATATTTTGGTCAAAAAAAAAGAATAATGACATCGTTGTAGGAACCTCTTATTTTTCTTCTTTTGATTTGATATAGTGTTCTACGCTATCGTTGAGACGTTTTTGGTGGGTGGGGATATTAGAAAGATTGTTTTATGTGTATTTAGCTATATACTTGTCGAAATTTATTAATGATTGCATACACCCCCACTCTATTATTTTATTTTGCAACCAAACTAAATTTACTGGCTTTGTTAAATAATCATTACAACCTGCAGTCAAAGCATTTTTTCTATCCAATGAATTGTTTGATGAGGCTGTCAATGCCACTATTATAACTGGACTATTAAAAACATTTGAATCTAATTTATCATCAGCTTGCAATTGGTCATCATTTTTGAATTCAGATTCATCAAATACACCAATCTTATTCAATTTTTCTAAACGTCTAATTTCCTTTGTGGCTTCAATACCTGATTTAACTGGTAATTGAATATCCATTAATACTAATTGAAACCCACCTTTTTTCCATTTATCGATCGCTTCTTGTCCATTTTTGGCAATTTGATAACGTATTTTTCTTTTCCTTAGGAATGCACCTAAAATTGCTTGATTAATTGCATTATCTTCAACTACTAAAACTGAAATTGAAGGTAGTACTTTATCTTTACCTGGATTTTTGTCTACATCTTTCTTTGTGGACTGTTGTTGTTGTTGTTGTTTAAATTCTTCAATATTCTCTTGTTGTAGTTTACTAATTTCATTATGTAACACTTCTTTTTCATCACTAATTTTCTTTACTGTTGTCGATAAATTGCTATTTAATGAAAAATTCTTTGGTAATAATAAAACAGCCAGAGGATTATTAGACATTGGCTGTGATGAATTATTGGATTTCCTTTGTTGAATCGAAGAGCGTCTGGAACTTATTAAATTGGTAGGCGATGTAGATCTATCTTTATCATAATGACTATACGTCTTTGGTGTACATATTTTATGTTTATTTGGAATTGTTAATTTATTTTGTGACAGTTTAGTATCTGTTTTAGAATTGTCTATTATAAAGGCCTCGTGCATAGACATACCTTGTGGATAATAATGATCTAATAATGACCAAACATTTTGATCAGGTTCTAGATACACAACTTCCTTATTAATTGGTGATATTGGAGTTCTTAAAGTAGTTAAATCAATTCGCAATAGTAAATCAGCAGCATCTTCAAACCTTCCAATACTATTGGGATACTTATTTATTATTGCAGATTTCAAATCATCGACTAAATCCGTCGAACTTGCTAGTAAAGCCGTGGGAGTACCATTATGTTTCTTTACCCACACTCGTCGTGGGTTGTAATTCCAGTTAATACTATGTTCTGTATCGATTTTTAAAGTTGAAGAGGGTTTTCTATCCAGACTTGATCGAGGTCCATTAAACGGATGAGGATTCAGTAAAGGTGACTTCATGTTCAATGGAGAAGTAAAGTCTCCATATGGATTGTTCATGGAAAATTAGTTGCGTGTATTGGTAAAAAAAAGAAAAAAAAATTAATAATTAAATTTATTTATTCCCAGTCATCATCTTCTTCTTCTTCATCCTCAAATTCGGTGTCTTTTTTATCAACCAAAACTTCATCATCTTCATTATCCCAACTAAACTCTTCATCATTTTTAGATTCGAGTAATTCTTTTCTATTTTTTTCATCTTGTTTAAATTTATCATCATTTTTAAAATAGTTGTACCAAAACGTTTTATAATCAATTTTAACCGGTACTAATTCATTTAATAATTTTTTTAAATTTGGATATTTCATTAATAATTGATCAATTTCTTCAGTTTTTGAATCAACATTGAAATCTGAACTAATTGATTCAGTGTAGAAACTTTCTGATGTGTGTAGTTTTAATAAATCATTATCATACCTTGAATTACCATAATATTCTGTATTGAATAATTCTTCAGTTTCTGTTGGAGCCACAGAAACTATGCTTGATAGGAATGATGTGAATGAAGATACATATTTACCAGCTTGTTTTTCAACCAATTCCAATTTTGAATCTAATAAGTCAAGACCAGTATTTACTTTTGTAGTTAAGTCAATTTTTGATATTTCTTCTTCTATTTTTGCAAGATGTTCTTTAATATGTATTTTATCATTTAATTCTCTTGTTTTATTAATTTGATTAATTAAATTTGATTTAAGTTCTTTAACTTGTTGATTATCAGATGTCTTACTCCATAATTCAGAAAACTTGTTTTCAACCAATTGATAATAATGATCAATTTCATCTTCTAATTTCTCAATTGTTTCTTCGGTTTGTGTTTCCTTGTGAGGTTGACTTTCGACAGATTCTACGAACTCCATAGTATATTTTTTTAGAGGGCAAAAAAAAAAAAAAAAATATATGTAATATATTATATAATATATATATGTAAATTAAATTCTAAATATGAAAAATCTATTCTTAAAAATTTAAATTAATTTTCTTACAATCGTCAACTAATGTTGACAAAACATCTTCTATTGGAAGACTTTTTGAATTATATTTTAAAAAAAATTGATCACCTATATCACTTAATTTTATTAATAAGTCATCCAAATCTTCTTTTGTAATAGCGGATGATAAACATAATCTAGCTCTTGCAGATAATAACGGTGTTGCAGGATAACTTACAACAACGACGGCAATTCCTAATTCATATAATGATCTTGATAAACCAGGCATTTTACCCGGTAAATAAATAAGTAAAGGTATAACTGGAGAATCATCAGCACCATAAACAATGAAACCTAATTTTTTCAATCCCAATCTTAAATATCTTGAATTAAATGCAATTCTTTGTAGTCTTTCCTTTCCTTCTCCAGGATTCAAATCTCCACTTATCACCGATAAACTCGAAATCATTTGTCCTAATACTGGTGGCGGTACACTTTCTGAATAACTTTGAGTTATATAATCTAATCTTAATTTATTAATAACACTTTTTGAACTTGCGATATATCCACCAGTTGCACCAAATGATTTTGTTAATGTACCCATTAAAACATCAACTTCTGATGGATCAACTTGGAAATAGTCACATATACCTTTCCCATTTGGTCCCAAAGCACCAATCGAATGTGCCTCATCGACAAATAAATAACATTTATATTTATTTTTAATTCTGATCAATTCGGGAAGATCACACATATTACCTTCCATTGAGTATAATCCTTCAACAGCTATTATTATTTTTTTCCACGGTCTATGTGTTTTTGGTTGTCCTTGTGCAATTTGATCTCTAATCAAGTTTTCAAGGTTTTTCATATCATTATGTTTGAATACCTTGACAATTGCTCCAGATAATCTAATACCAAATCTAATCGATGCATGATTCAATTCATCTGAGATAATCAAGGTTTTTGGATCTGCTATGGACATGAAAAAATTTGCATTTGTACCGTAACCTTGGGAAACTATAATTGCATCTTCTTTACCAACAAATTTAGCAATAACATTTTCACATTTTTTATGCAAATCGGTACCCGAATGCAATCTTGGTGAGCAGGCAGATGTACCATATTCTTCTAAACAACTCAAAGCATAATTCGTACAAACACCAGAACTTTGTGCGAAACCTAAATAATTATATGAAGATAAATTTAAACATTCTTTTGAGGTACCATCATATAAATAGCCATATTTACCATCTCTTTTTCTATTAAAACATTTAATAAATCTGCCTGGAGCTCCATGAATTGGTCTTGCAAAACAATCATCAATTCTCATTTTTAATCTTCTAACATAAAAACTTTCAAATCCATCATACCAAGGTGCATATCCATCATTCTCTATTAAATCTTCATAATCCTTAGGTTTGAATATTTTACCAAAAAAGTCTCTAATATGTCCAATTATTATAAGTAATAAAAAATTAAGATATGTAGCAATATATATTATATATGGTGGTTCTCCTTCATCAGGTTTAATAAATGGTTCTCCAACTGGATGTTTTGATGTGTATAGAAAATCATCTGACGTTAGCTTCCCATATTCATGATCACTTATGATTTCTATTGGCCTATCATCTTCTGGTGCATTGGGTATAGTTTTAGTGTAAACCTCCGTCATGATACTTCATGAATTTTTTTTTTTATTTTTTTTTTTATTTTTTTTTTTTTTACCGTGTTTATTGACACGATGATTTTAACTCGTTGGAGTGAAAATTTGGAACGTGTACTATTAGAGCACGGCAAAACCGCACAAAATGAGGTATCTACAACAGAATAGAACATTGAAGTCTCGAATTGAATTTTACAATGGAAAGATTGCACCCTTACCCAAATAGATAAGTATCTGATGGAATAAATTTGATGATAAAATTGTTGATACCTGACGGGTTCACAATTTATAAAATAAAGTTTAGTATTGAAGTGACATTTCTTCTAGTTCACTTTGACCTCAATTTACAACACTTGATGAAAACTTAATAAATAATCTATTATATATTTTATCTACTCTATAGGAATGATATTTGAATCTGAGGAATATTTCACTTGAGCAAAAGAAATTGTATTTTTATCAATATTAAACATGGTATATGCGCGTCTCAAAAAGTTGTCACCCAAGATATATAAGTTATCATCTGTTGGTTGAATACCCCAAAGACATCTATTATTACCAACAGGAGAATCGAGAAATTCTCTTAATGGAATATTGATACTAGCACCATTTGGGAAATTATATGTAACATTACCTTGAGCATCAGGCTGACAAGCAACAAAATAGGTAACATCTCCTTTATCATCTGTTACCGGATATGCTCCTTGTTGTTTGGCCAAAGCTGTTACGACATCTTGAGGCAAATAAGTTAGTGAAGTGCCCGAATCAATTAAAACATCTTGTTTGCAATCGGTTGATTGACCGTTAAAACTTACTGAATCTAAAGTCACAGTTAATCTGCTATCTTGTGTAACGTTTTCAGCAATTAAACTACCAGAGTATTTTTCTGTATCGATACCACCAAATATTATTTGACCAGAACCTTCGGAATTCAAGTAAAGCGAATAAGCATTACTATTAATAGAACCTTGTTCTTTCAAAGAAAGTGGAACGTTAGCATATGGACTGTCTGAGGCTTCTAAGGAAATTTGTCCAATACCAAGGATACCTTGAGAATCTGTATCAGTGACATCAGCAAATTTTTGACTTTTGATGGTAGCACCACCAACACTAATTGTATCCTTAACCCATGTACCAATTGATGAACTACCATCAGCATAGGCAATTTGAAATTGATCACCTAAATTTTCAAAAGTTGAAGATGAACTTGGATTAAATGTACCATCTGATTTACAATCTTTACAATTAACACTTTGATCTACGAGCCATAAATCACTTGAACCTGTATCTATAATTACTGTATTAAGTTGATTGTTTGACCCTACTGCGATTTGGGCAACATATGAACCACCTTGATTCGCTAGGGAAACTGGATAATTACCTCTTTTCTTGAGTTTGTTAGGATGTGTGGTATTTGCATTTCTTGTGACATTGAAATCTAAAGTGACAACTCCAGAGCCATCGCGTTTAGTTAAATCTATAGGGACACCTTGTGCAAATAACGCAAACACAAGTGCAATAAAAACTTTTTCAGTGAATTGAACAATTGAAACCATCTGCCTCTAGTAATTTAAACAACATTTTGATCGATATTTATACTTTGCGCTGATCTCCCAAATATTACCATTTGCTTTGGTCATCGATCAAATTCACATTTCTTTTGTGTAACTTTGGTCGCGCAAAATAGAATATAATTACCACAGATCTGAATCTAATGTAGAAAAAGAAATAAATAAAAAATAGTTGATTTTACGATTTAAAATGTACAAAAAGAAATAACCAAGAATTGGTTAATCTACAGTTTAAAAAGAAATGATATTGACATGGAAGTAAAAAATAACTTCAAAGCAATTTAAAAAATGAGTGTCGTTATTTAATTTTACCTGATTTTCTATGTAATTGTAGTTCATATTTTAACATAAATTCCAAAAAAAAAACGAAAGCTTCAACTGAAAGTTTCCGAACGGAATTTTCTATTTTCATTGACCCAGTAATATTTGATCGGCATGAAATCGTGATTACAGTTTTTCAATCATATAAATAAAATTCGAAAGCATTTCAACTAGTCATCATAAAGTTCATTAATGGGGCTATATTGGAAATATGTTTTGGAGCATATACATGGAAAGATTGTAGAAAAGTTGTAGCTATGTTTATTAATTTGAGATTTAAGTGAACAAGCAATTTATTTTTTCATCATGTGTCAAATTGTACGCTCATAACCATTATGAAAATATTGATTTCTAAATAATTTACTTTGATTTGATATTATTTAGAAATCGCAATATCCATTCTATAACACCTCGTGTGATTACCTTGTACTTATCGATTCCATCAATTCACAATCATCAATTTACACAAATTTTCGAACGAGTTCCAACGCTTTGTAGAATTGCACAATCATGCATATAATTAGTGCGTTAGTTAGTCTGGTCACTCGTTTTGTTTTAGATCAACCTTGATATTTTCTCCCCCAATAGAGGGCACGTTAAGCACGAATGCAGGTACCTATAATTGGAAATGTCCCCTGCCCCCCCCACACCCCTTAAAAGACGAAGTTTATACTTATAATATTTGTATCAGAATATATTATTCTGCAATTTTCCTTATTCATTTATTTAAATTATTAGAAATGATTATTGATTAAGTAAGAACAAATTTATTATGTAAAAAGTTGTATTGTATTGTGTGATATTATTCTTTTTTTTAGTGCGAAACATGTCTTTAGTGGAGGAAATTGGCGATAAACATGTTACATTTTTTATTTCATACTACCTTTGTGATTTTGTCCCACTTAAATGACGTTAAAGCGTTACATGATGCAATATGTCATAAATTTTCAGATATTCTTTTAATAATTTGCGGAGTAAGATTTAACCGTGGAAAAAGAAAGAAAAGAAAGGTAAATACTCTATTAGCCTTTTACAGAAAAACTACAACATCATGAACAGTTGTGAAGTTTTTGTAAGTTGTACAATACCTTTCAGATTAGTCGAGCTGCAGTTTTGATAGGTAAAGATTATATTGCTTGTTCAACGTAGGTTAGTTATTTACTTTTCCTGCACCTTTGCTTTTGTGCTCATTTACTGGGTCAATAGTTATGACCAAAGATGGAAGCTTGTAATTTACGGGAAGTATGCACAGTAACTGAAGCTTAATGGGAAACTTTTGGAAAGCTTTTGGTAGCAAGTGTATAAACATTTTGATAGTAAATTTATTAAAGTAGATTCTACGAAAAAGCTGTGTCTAATTTGCAACTTATTTGAGTCTTGAAATTTAATAAATGTAAATGCAAAAATAAATTATACAATATTGATAGGTAGAGATTGTTTCTACTTTGAAGACACGCACCACGAATATTATGAAAAGTTGATAAAAAAGTTCACACTAAATGAATTGGAGATAAGCATATAATTTTGAAAATATCATAACATTAAAATTACTCGTAACATAAGATCTATATCATTTTCAGAAGCATTTGTTGAATAATTGCGGTAATTTGTGGGGCTCCTAATGATAAGTTAGGTAATACTTGACCTGCAACTGTAATAACATTTGATGTTGATAATACATCAGTACCTAATAAACCATTAAACAAACTAGTAATATCTGGTTTGAATTAAAGATGTGATGATTGTAGGAAATTTTGAAGCAATAACATTTGGAATGATACCTAAAGCTTTGAGAACTGCAGTAACAATATTAGCAATGAAACCAAAAGCTGAAGCTGCTAAAGAAGTTAAATCACGTTCATCAACTAATGGTTATGGATCAACTGATTTCAAAATGTAAAGTTGTTAAAACACTTTTGATAACTTCAGGAATCTTTTCTTCAGCAGCTTTACCTAACACACTGAAAATAGTTGAAACAACGGTTGGAATAAGATTTTCTAATCCAGCAACCACAGACTTATCAGAAGCATCAACTTCCGGTAAAGTCGAAAGTTTGATGGTAACTAATGGATTTTTTTCTTCATTTGAAGGGCATTGTGTTGAAGCAATAAGTCTAATTAATTTCTATATCAATGATGCAAATTATACAAAAAATAATGTGGTATATAAAGAGAGTAAGAGTATCATATTTTCGTTCGACAACATTCAATTTAATCAAATGATTAATATTTATAATGAAAATTTCTTCAATCTTAGGTCTTGCTTCAATTTTTATCACTGCTCAAGCTGCTTCCACTGCTCAAAATAATGGGAACATAGTTGCTAGAGATTGGGAATCAGATCTTGTGGAAACTGTTGATGATATTTTTAAAGCTTTTAATTTTAAGCAATGATGTTTTAGATTACTTCAATTCACCTACTGTAAAACCAATTGTGACACAATATCGGAGAAAGCACTCCTGACTATGCAGACGTATTAGTTGGCGTATTAAAAAGCTAAAGGTCTTGCTAAATATGATGGTTTATTAGCAACTGAAGGTGTAGTCGGTGTTTATTATTCAGGCTGGTGATATTATAACTTGACAGGAGATGAAATCATTAATGTTAGCATTAAAAAAAGAAGTTCAACTTTCAGACGATCAAAGTGAACAATTATACAGATATATCATTGAAACATATGTTCTTACAACTCAATACTCTTAAGCGTGAAATCTAGCACTTTTTTTAAATATACAATTGTTCTGAGTCTTTTCAAAAGATTTTTATTTCTTTTGTTCATATTTTTTACCTCAATAAATATGTTAGATTTTAGGCAACATATGAAGTTTGTTCAAGTGAAGAACTAAAACCAAGTGATAATATTCATAACTTGATTTTAAAAAGTGATTCAAATATAGATTTACAATTAAAAATGAATTTAGTTGATGAATTTATAAATTATTCCCAATTTAAACAATTCAAATTTATTGATTTTCAAAATTTAAATTACGAATTGATATGTTTAATTGATTATCAACAATTGATGCAAATTGTTTTTAATCAAACTATTTTACAAGTAATCTTTGAAAAACAGGTTCAAGTTGGATCAAACTGTCGATTCAAAGAAATTAATCCAAATTTTGTTGGAGTAATGAAATGATTCAATTAATACAAAGTGAAGGTTGCTATTATTATTATACACAAAAGTAATATTGCTATCATCATGATTATATAATAATGTAAGATGGTCCATAAATATAGTCTGATATTATTCAACACCATGCAACCACGAATAACTGGTTATGTGTGAATAATATAATTAATATAGTATAAATGATAGTTTGAACTTAGAATTATAAAAGAAAGGTAACATCCCTTTAATATTTAAAAATGAAGAATTAACCAATTACTGAAGATAACAACTTTTATCTTAATGTTTTAATTTAACCTTACAATAATGTTCAATATATAATGTTTCAACAGTGGTATACTTTATTCTCAGAACCTTTAAGTTCAACAAATTTCAAAGGTAATACCATAGATTATGAAACTACAACAAATGTACCAAATAACTGAACTTTTTTCTTTCCCAAAGGTAGATAATCTACATGTAATCGTACCTTTGCGATCCCATCAAATTCAAGGTATAAATTACCCGATTAGATCTCTTTATTTGGAAAATATTTAACTATATCATTCGCTGCAAGACTATCTTCTGTACTATCGTGTTCACCAGTTTGAATATTTCTACTAAGATATTCAAATGTTAAATCTTTCAAACTAAACTGGAATGTAGGACTTGTTTTATGTTTAGGATATAATATAGATGTGTCTATAATTCTTTCATGTATTAATCTCATTGCATGCAAGTCAATTTTCTAGCCCATGGCCAATAAGAATTGTATTTGAAACCATGATTTCACCCTGTGTCTTCATGCTTTCTGAAAAGGTTATAAATTTGTTGCACAAGGACTTATAGTTAAAATATTCTTGTCATTAAATATTCTTCGGCAATATTTAATTGCGAACAGTGCTTTTTTTTTCTATAGTATATATTAGGTAAAACTATACAAACTATCTAGTCTCTACAGAAAAACCTAGCACAGTCTTGGCTGAGATTATTATTGTTTTCATTGTTTTTTCTATGTTTTTCTTTCGTTGTTGACTATTGTCTCGGTTCCTATGTAATGCTATTGTACCTACGAGTCATCAATAAGTAATGGACTTCTGCAAAAAGATTGGGCAAAATTTTGGCGGATATTTAAGAAATTGAACGGAAGTTAGTCGGACCAATTACAGTACATCAACTTCCACAATTAATTTATCGAGAATAATCAACTTGATATATATCATTGCAAAGACATGACAAAATCATTCAGACATTAAGAAGTCAAACATTATAAGCTAGTAATAAACAAGAGTCAAATGATACGTAAAAAAAAAAGAATAATACGAAATATTTAAAGAGAGAAAAGAACACCAGAAAAAAAAGAAAAACGAAACTACTATATAGATTTTATCTAATACATATACGTAAAAAAAAAAAGAAACAAACAACATTAAATGTACAATAGCAGAAATAATGGCTATTCATGATTTTGCAACTGGATTTTATTAGAGAATTGACCGAAACTTACAAGTAATTTATACCTTGAGAAATTAAGCAAAAGATACTTCCTCGAGAAAACACTTGAGGTAAGGATGCAGAAAACACTTGAGGTAAGGATGCAGAAAACACTTGAGGTAAGGATGCAGAAAACACTTGAGGTAAGGATGCAGAAAACACTTGAGGTAAGGATGCAGAAAACACTTGAGGTAAGGATGCAGAAAACACTTGAGGTAAGGATGCAGA
>JAJMBM010000186.1:0-24189 GCA_030565325.1 Insectozyma coleopterorum
GAAAATGGAGATCGAAATTGAGTAGAAACTGTGTGTTGTCTATTATCAACATATAAATACTCTTATAGACGTTGAATCTATTTCAATCAAATATTAATACTCTATATCAAATAGAAAATGGAGATCAAAATTGAGTATAAACTGTGTGTTGTATATTATCAACAGATAAATACTCTTATAGACGTTGAATGTATTTCAATCAAATGTTAATACTCTATATCAAATAGAAAATGGAGATCAAAATTGAGTATAAATCTTGGGTTCAAGTTCAAATTACCAAAATTTCTCTCTATAAAAAGCGAGTGTCGACAAGTATATACATTATCCTGCTTTTATAGACGTAGTTGAATATATTTCACTGTATATATATTATCCTACTTTCATAGACGTAGTTGGATATATTTCACTCAAATGTCAAGAATACTCTGTATATCAAATGGAGATCAAAATTGACGATAAACCGTGGGTTGTGCTTATTATCACGAAGCTTTAAGATACGCTTAACGACAATCTGTGTGACTCTCTCTACAACTACCTCAGATGATTCAATTTATTATTATAATAACTTTACTATATAGCTGAATGTATTTCAATCAAGTATATCAAATAGCAAACGGGGGCACCAAATTGGGTATAAACCATGTGTTCAAGTTCAGAATCAACATATTTCTATAAAAAATCGAGTGACACATATATTATTACCTGGATGTTGTTATTCATCAATCAAATGTTTAAGTGTTTGGGAAAAAAAAAAAAATCTCAATCAAATGTTAATGCTTACAATACGATTTCAACTAAAGAATCTACTACGAAGGAACATCAGATTCAATTCCTCCTTGCCCCAATTGCATCCATTGCTCATCAAACGAGCTAATCTCTTACAAGACCAAGTGGAGGAGTTATCCCACCAATTATCAAAGGAATACAATGAAGAAGTACAAACAAAATACGATAAATTGACAACCATAGTTGATAAATTCAATGATTTGAATTCGATTCAACGAGAAATCACCGAATTGAATAACATCACCGATTCAGAATTACTCAATGACGCCAGAGACGAGATTGATAAATTAGAACCAAATTATCTAAATCTAATGCAACAATTGAATAACCAATTATTACCACCGTTGAAATTTTCAGACAAACCATGTATAATAGAACTAAGACCCGGGATTGGGGGCAACGAGGCCAGTTTGTTCACATTCAATCTATTCCAAATGTATATAAACTTTTGTCATTTTAAGAATTGGAAATACACCATAATGTCGATGAATAAGAATTCGCTGGGATTCGTCAATGAAGCCATTCTAAGTATTGATGAGTTTGGCAGTTACGATATAATGAGATTCGAGAGTGGTGTGCATCGAGTGCAAAGAATTCCTGAAACGGAAACAAAGGGGAGAATACACACTTCTACTTCGGCAGTTGTGGTATTACCTAAAATATCCAATGGGAATGAAACGTCATTAGTCGAAGATGAGAAATTTTTCAAACCAAATGAAATCAGAATCGAATACATGAGAGCAAGTGGTAAAGGCGGACAACATGTTAATACCACCGATTCAGCAGTTAGAATCGTCCATTTGCCAACGGGGATAATCGTTAAACAACAAGATGAACGGTCGCAGCCGAAAAATAAAGCAAAAGCGTTCGCATTGCTAAGAAGTAAATTGGCTGAAATTGAAAGAATCGAAGAATTAAATTTCCAAAAATCAATTCGAAACGATCAAGTTAGTTCAACCGATAGAAGTGATAAAATACGAACGTACAATTATCCCCAAAACAGAATAACCGACCATCGATGCAATTTCACCATCCACGACATTGATGGGTGTATGAAGGGAGACAAATTGATTGAAATCATACAGCAGTTGAAACAAGAGGAATACAAAACAAGATTGAACCAATTGATACAACACCATGAATAAAATTCACAACAACAACAACAACTTGTATATAGTAACTAATTACATAAAAAGCTTATTTGAAACACAAAATCTACAGATCTGCTAACAATGCAAAAAAAAAAAAAAGTAAAACAACAGCGATGAGCCGCACTTCCTGTTCCAAGCGAACGTGTCCGAAAAGGGTAAAGTGGTAGAACAAACAGAACCCACGTAACTGACGCGACACAGAAAACGACAGACCGAAACAAAGAAAGAAAGAAAGAAAGAGAAATAGTGTGTCGCAGTTTAGTGCTAACTTTGTTTCTCACTTGAAATTTATTTCTTAACAAAAAACAAAAAAAATATATAACGTGAAAATTTAATCCAAATCTAAATAATCAAAAGTTTCAGCTATCATTTTTATACACCCTAGATTCTTTTAATCATCCTCACCTTTTTTATTACATGCTATATCATTGAATACACTCATTCTACTACTACTACTATATATATATATATATATATCTTTTTCTTTTTTTTTTTTTTTTATTTTTATTTTCATGAATTTGTTCTTTCTACTAGGGAATTTATATATTTTCATATTTATAATACCATTTGTTAACTCATTGGGATTAATCATATCTCCAATTAAAGATATCAAATCAAATCAAAAGAAACTATCCTCATTGAATAATCTTAAAAACTGTATCAATTATGGTATAAATTTAAATGATATCATGATTTTAAATTTTAAAAACATTGAAAAGATTCATTCGCAGTGTTTAAATTTAATAATCTTTGATTCAAATGGGAATATATTAAGAAATCAAAAGGATTTAAGTAGATACAACTATAAGGATTTCAATTTGATTTTAAAAAACACCGACGATAATGACAAGTATAATTTAATTCATATATGTTTTGACAATTTGTATAACGATTTATCTTGGAGTTTCAATCCGCGAGATTATGAATTGGAGATAGACATTGATATAAAATCAAATATGGAATATACAAATTATGAAATCTACAAAAAATACTTTGAAAATGAACAACAAGAGAAGACACAGGAGAATGAGAATGAGAATGAGAATGAGAATGAGGAAAATGATGAATATGTGTTCAATTCGGATATTTTCGATCAAAAGATTAATTTTGTTAAAAATGAGTTGAACTCAATTGTGGTGAATTTGAAAAATTCAGAAAAAATTCTTAATGATTTGAAGTTCCATGAATCAAAATTAAGAGATATTAATGAAGATATATTCACTGGTTATACTTTTATAAGTATAATATTATGTGTGACAATATGCGTGTGTGGTTTAATTCAATTGATCTTTTATAAATTGTATATATTTAGAAAATGTAGACTTTAATAATACATAATCTATATTTTTAATAATATTTGTTGAATTCTTTAACTGTTAAAGATTACGAACCCAATTAAACGTAATCAAATTCAAAACCTTATTCAATCGGAAAAACAATTTTGATATAACTAAGAAGTAACAACAATAGTCAACAACAAAAGAAAAACAATGAAAACAATAATAATCTCAGCCAAGACTGTGGTAGGTTTCTCTGTAGAGACTAGATAGTTTGTATAGTTTTACCTAATATATACTATAAAAAAAAACTGTTAAAGATGGTTGAGAATTAGCGTCAATTGGCGCTTAAAAAATATATATATAGAATTTACACACCCATTTTAATAAAGGCTGCTACAACTTTATAATCTCAACTACTTTCCAGATTGTTCTTTTATGTTGTCTAGATATACACTGGATCGCGGTTGTTTTAATCTTGATTAGTTTCTTACCATCTTTATAATGTTATTGAATCAAAATTTATTATATCAAAAATAAGAATTATGCTTGAGAATAAAAATTATTTCAAAAAGCAACAATGATACTTTTATTTCAAATCTTGATTCCATAATAGCAACAATAATTGCGTATGATATGTTAATTCAAAACATATTAAAAATATATAATTTAACAATCATGATTATTTTTAATGAAAAAAAAAAAAAAAGTCTTATGAATGTGTAGATTTGTAAAGTAGTAAGGATTAATGAAATATAATCGATTCAGAAAAGGACGAGTCGGAGATCTGGCAATTAGAATTAAAATTGATAAAGGTATTAGTGTTATGATTAATAATTTTTTTGCAGTTGGTATGTACTATGAAATACTGGTTACAGTGTAACATTGTTAGTTGACATGTTACATTGAGATATTTTGGAATTTATCAACAGCTCTCGCCAAGTATGTTTCTTTTAGCCCATAATAGAGACATCTTTGAGATAATCCAAGAATTGAAAGAATTATAATAAATATTGACATTGATACTACATTGAAAACAGTCAAATGCAGAATCTCTCGAGTATTTTCTTTATCACCATTGAACTTTTCACAAATTTATCATTTCCAATATCATCTTGGGATTTCATAAATAAATCCATCCATCCATTTCTTAAACCTATTAAATTCGATCTTATTCTACATCAAATTTCCATTGATTAATTGGTCAAATCTTCAAACCTTGCAAAACAAGTTTTCGAAATTGACATCACTCACAGATCTCTATGTATTCAATTTGATTCAACTCTTCAATGGATGGAACAGAGATTTGCCCTTTGTATATCAAGTGATCTCTCATCACGTATTAAATTTATGATGAATTTATTTTGTACAGGAAAAAATTTATTACTGTAAAGAAAAGATTTTTAAAATATATATTGACAGTTATTATCCAGATTTGACCATCAGTTCTTCATTTTGACGACCCAGTCTCGATTTTGACGATGCATTCTTGATTTTACGATTCAGTATTTTCGTGTTATTTATTGGAAATAAAATTTCATCAATTTATGTTTTTTTGCAGAAGAAAAATTATATCAATCTCATCAAAACTTGAAATGTTGTTATCACCAGCTGAGAAATCATACATATACGAGTCGCTAACATCGACACCTATCATCAGACCTGATTCTAGGTCTCCATACCAATACCGTCCAATCGAGGCCAAAACGTCCTTTTTGCCCACTTCAAACGGATCATCTCGAATAAGACTAAACGATGGATCAGAATGTATAATAAGTGTGAAATCAAAAGTTGTTAAAAAAAATGTTGAATTGAATAGCTCAAACTTGATCGATTTAGATATTGATATCATTGGCTACAGAGACGATTCGAACTATATCTCCAATTTGAGATTCCAATTGATGAATCTTTTACTTGAGAATTTCCCAATTGAGAAATTATTAAATTTAACAAATGAGTATAGTTTTAAATTGTTCATCGATTGTATAATTATAAACAACTTGTCGTATCCGTTGAGTTTATTGTCCTTGTCTATATATCTAGCTTTAAAGACTACAAGATTGCCATTGTTGATAAGTGAGGTTAATGATGAAGAAATTGCTCAATTACCAACGTTTTCAGACGACTGGAATGATTCGAAATATTTGATTGAAAACTCCCAACCGCCAATCTTCATCACCCTTGGAGTAATAGGTGATAATTTAATTATAGATCCTTCGAGTGAAGAGGAAAACGTTTTGGAAAATGGGTTAATCTTAACGTTTCTGAATAATAGAATTAAAACTCCAATTATGAACACAAATTTTTCATTAAATTCAAATAATTCAAACTTTAAAGGATTGAAAACGGACTTGTTGATCAAAGCAGTGGACTTGGGTAATAAACATTGTTCAAATCTATTAAAAGCTTTGGATGATTTGATTCAACAAGAAGATGCTAATGATGAAAATATATTCTAATTATAATTACTTGGTCACGTGAGTGCTTTTTTTATTTACATTTTTTTTTTTTTTTTATTTCTTTTTTTTTCATCTCTTTGTTCAAACAACAACAAGTGTTTAACATGGCAACCTTTGTCAACAACCAACCGTTATCTTTGATATCAAATCCCCAGCAACAACAACAAGGACAACAGCCACAACAACAACAGTCACAACAACAACCATCCCAACAACAACCATCCCAACAACAACAACCATCCCAACAACCATCTCAACAGTTACAACCACAACTCAGCTCTCAACCTATATGGTTTCAAAATAGCTTAAAGAAAAGAACTATACAAAATCATTTAATACCCAAGAAAAAGCCGTCATTCCAATTAATTCAAGACTCATCTAAACAATTGAAGAAATCACATTCCTTACTTTCATCTAATTCAGATCAATTCAATATCTTATCATTCGGAAACAATAACAATAAAGATTCATCAAAGAGATTGTTAAGTTTATCTAATCAGTCAATATTTGATAATTCATTTGATTTGACAAAAATGGATGAAACTATAAATGATAATAATGAATTAAATGAATTAAACGAATTTAATGAAGATTTACCACCTATAAAATCAATCTATGATTTAAATGAAGAAAGAAATAAATTTAAAATCGAATTGAAAAATAATGATTTAAAAGATTCCTTTTTAAATAAAGATCCAAAAAATTTTAACAATATATTTAACAAAATTACTACTAATAATGAACTCAAGTTAAACAATGTCGAAGATCATGTTTCAGATAATAATTGTGCTATTATTATATTTGGATATCCTGAATCTTTATCATTACAAATTATACAATATTTTAAAACTTTTGGTAAAATTTTAGAAAATTTCCAATCGTCTGAAGATATTAATTTAAATCATCATTTACATAGAAATAAATCAAAGTCAAACATACCAATATTCACAGGTGATAGTTGGATTAAAATCACTTATGATAATTTGGATTCTGCTTTATTGGCATTACAAGAAAATGGATCAGTTTTTAACGGTGCGTTGCTAGGTGTAATACCTTATCATAAATCAACAATTGAAAAATTGGAAAAGAGAAAATTAAATAACGATGAGGATATCGGTAATGATGAAAATTTAAATTTACTATTACAAAAAAAGACCACTACTCCACCTTGTGAATCAATAAATGAATCAAATTATATAAATAAATTGGATATAAAAGAAGGTTCACAATTCTTTATAAACCCGGAAAATGAAAAGAATAATTCAAAAATTGATAACAAACAAGTTGAAAATAAACAAAAATTATCTTTTATAAATACTTTGGGCAAGTATATTTTTGGATTTCATGATTTATAGAATGAAATTTATAAACTAAACAATATATAAAAACAATGCAGATCATATTCTCTTGGAAGATTTATGTATATATACCATTTACTCAATTTTGATAAATCCAAGATCTTTTTGAAAGATTGGGAAAATTTAAGTAACCAAGATGGTAATCAAATTCTTGTATCCATTTTGAAATTATCAATCAAATAATATAAATCCAAGATCTTTTTTTGAGAAAATTAAGTAAATCAAATTATTGTATCCGATTATTGTAACATTCAAATGTCTTTATTCCTATTCAATTCACAATTCATTGTATATATCCATCATACAATAGTTGTTACTTTATTAAGACATTGACGTAAGCTGTCATTACATAATTGATTATGACTATTTCTTGTTATGAACTATCATTCATATTACCATTAGATAATTTATTACAACTTTTTCTTCTAAAAATGATCTAAATGTTGAAATTTGAATGATTTGAGTGGATTACTGTAAGTATTTCTTGTTATGAATCTGAATGTTATCGTTTATATTACACACTCGATGGTATAAAATTGTTCTAATGAAATATGGTCTAAATGTAGAATTCTAATGAGTGGATCACTGTATGACTATTTCTTGTTATCAATCTGATGATTAAAGTAGAATTCTAATCAATTGAAATGGATTACTGTGACTATTTCTTGTTATCAATCTGTATGTAATCGTTTATATCGTCACTCGATGGTGTACTGTTGTAGTTATTCTAATAAAAGATGATCAAAAGTGGAATTCTAATCAATTGAAATGGATTACTGTGACTACTTCTTTGTTATGGATCTGTATGTCATCGTTTGTATCGTCACTCGATAGTGTATTGTGTTATATTTATTCTAAAGAAATTTGGTGGAAATGTTGAATTTGAAAAATTTAAAGTGGGTTGTTGTTACCTTGACTATTTCTTGTTATGACTCTCTTATTGTTATCATTTATTTCCCCACTAGATACTTGATTATTGAGACTATTTTTAAGATGGTGTAAATGTTGAATTTGAATGATATGAGTGTATTACTGTGAAGACTATTTATGACTCCAATTGCTATCATATATATTACCACTCGATGGTGTATTATTATAATTATCCTAATGAACGATGATCAAAGTAGAATTTGACTGATTTAAAGTGGGTTTTACCTTGACTATCTCATGTTATGACTCCAATTGTTATCATATATATTACCACTCGATGGTGCATTGTTATAATTATCTATGATCAAAGTAGAATTTGACTAATTTGAAGTGGGTTACCTTGACTATCTCATGTTATGATTCCAATTGCTATCATATATATTACCACTCGATGGTGCATTGTTATAATTATCTATGATCAAAGTAGAATTTGACTAATTTGAAGTGGGTTACCTTGACTATCTCATGTTATGATTCCAATTGCTATCATATATATTACCACTCGATGGTGCATTGTTATAATTATCTATGATCAAAGTAGAATTTGAACAAATTTGAAAAACTATTGATTATTGTCATTTGTTGATGCAACAACTACATTATTCAACAATTGATTGGCCAAATCATTAATTTTGGAAGGTAGCTTTTGCATTATGAATCGAATCATCTATATCATTTCCAAGGTCTGTAACCACCACTCGATGGTGGATTGTTATTATAGTTATTTCTTCTTATTGGAGACGGAGATCTAAATGTCGAATTTGAATAATTTGAAGGTGGAGGAATCGGAGAATGATGCAAAGAGGTCTGTAATGGAGGAGTATTTATATGACATGTATGGGTCGGAGATATAGATCTTGATCTATTTGGGGATGGAGATTTATAATAATCCAAATGTGGAGTCAATGGTTTAATATTTGATAAACGTTGTGGAGATATTGAATTTGTATGGAAATTATTCGATCTAGACAAATTGGGGTTATTATTAATTGGAGTTGATCTCTTTTGCGGAGACCGTGACCTGAACTTATTAGGACTTGGACTTTTCAAATAAGAATGTTGTTGATTGTAATTCACATTATTATCTTGGAACAATATACTTGAACTTCTCGATGGGATTTCATAAATTGAATTTCTTTCATAAACCGAATTCGCCCTACTTGTATTATAAACCGAATTCGCCCTACTTGCATTCACCTCATTTTGTAACATTTGCGATTTGAGTTCACCATATTGAGTTATTTTCCTGCCGTTTAAATCATGGGTTGTGAATATTTTCAGCTTTGTGAAGGTATAAGGTTTATCATCGATCAATACGTGTGAATAGTATGGTCCATTAGTTGCATCTATCATTGAATCCTTCTTGGGGATGTTTAATTTTTGATTCACGTATTTTAAATTATATTCCTTAAACATTTCTTGATATATAATCTGTTTGTCATGGATTAAATTGAAAAAGTTGAAAATCAATCCATAGATGAAAAGAGAAATTAATGAAATTGATAGCAATAGATTCAATAATGAAATTGATGAATTGAAATAGATTAAATAGTTGTTGATTGGATTTAAGAATATGAATAGATAAAGTGAAAAAATCGATGGGTTCCAAACATTCAACTGCCAACAACTATCATCAGAACCATCTTCCTCCTCCCCTTCCTCCTCCCCTTCCTCCTCCCCTTCCTCCTCCTCCTCCTCTTCTTTTTTTTCTTTTTGTAATAAAGTAATTAGATATTCGATGATTTCAATTATGAGTGGGAATTTCTCAATAGAGGCCCGTATTGCAGATTTCGAATTAGGTTTCTTTTGACAATACAATAAATTGTATGATTTTTTATTTGAAAATATCTTGTATGTATTGACAACCGATATGAATAAGATTGAGATTGAAATCAAATTGAACAACCAAAGAATCGAGTTTGTCACAGTATTGTCGCCATTATAATTCTTATTCATTAGTTGATATTTGACATGTTCATAATTGGAATCAAATAGTATATTACTAGACTTTGAATTTATATTGTTGTAATAATTTGAAACATTTGTAATCAAGATTAATAAAATCGTCAATGAGAAGCCCAAAGGTAAAGCGAGGTTCAAATTGTATTCATCCCAATCTATACTATTCATGGCTTCATTGAGGTGTAACCAGATATCAAATGGCCACGATTGAATCCTTGAGATCAATGATTGTCTTCTGATTAATCTGTTCCTAGACATAGTTAATTTTTTTTTTTTTTCTTCTTGTTGTTTGTTTTTAATTCATCGGCTATGGATATAATTAACCATAAACGCAATTCCAATTCGAAATTCTTGACAAGGTTGCAAAACACTTTGAGAAGGGAGGAATTGGAGCACGATGAGTCGTTCAAATTGATCATGAATGATACTAATCGATTAGACACTATATCTCCAATGAAACCAATTGAAAAATCCGTTTTCAAATTGATGAAATCAGATTTGAAAAATGCAAACGAAGAAATCATGAATAGAAACATCAAAATAAAGAAAAACGAAAGAGAGGTTGAAGAGGTTGAAGAGGTTGAAGAGGATGGTATAACTGATACATATAAAGATTCAATTAAACAGTTGAGAATCGAGATTAAAAGAATCAAAGAAGAATATATACAGAATATCAAAGAGTTTCAAAAACGTGAACAATATGTGATTGAAGACCGTGATTCCTTCATCCAAGTTGTCAATAATGAACGGATATTGAATAAAGAGAAATTATCAAAATTCGAAATGGATATTAAAAATCTACAAACAGAGAATCAAAATTTAAAGAAAAGTTTAGAATCGTTGGAGAATACAAATAACCAATTGTGTGTAGAAAATGAATCCCTTCGGAACCAATTGGGAAAAGCAATGAAAGTGAATTATGATTATTTAAATTTGAAACAACAACCATATAAAACAACAGAAACAGATGATGATGATGATGATGATGATGATGATGATGATGATGATAGTGATGAAGATGGATTCATCGTAGATACCATGGAGTATGCAAATGACGTTATAAAAGATATCAACACCCAAGATCTTCTACCGAAAAACACACAGGGTGATGATGGTGATAACTTGCAAAAGACAACAACAGATATATTATTACGTAGTATTTTTTAATTTGGCTACCAATCACCACTTGGACATTTGAAACAAAAACTAAACACACTCAAGTATAAACTGAATTAATATCCTGTTATATTCTATAGAAGAAACCCTAATGACTTGAAAATCCACCAAATAATACTTGGTAGCGACAACAACAACAACAACTCTAAAAAAAAAAGGTACGCAGATGGGATGGGAGGTCCAAGTTGTAATATGCAGGCGCAGCCAATTTAGCCATGTTACCGCCATGTTGTTACCGCCATGTTACCGCCATGTTACCGCCATTTATAGCAGCGAATTAGATTAGATAGTTTTATATATCAACTTAGTTCATAATATACTTTCCCCCGTTATTTGTATATTACACAAGTGGTGTAAAAAGAACAAGTTGGGCCTGTAACGTTTAAATCCACGGAACGATTAATGATGGGTGTTAAAATTGTGAATGATATTTTAACACGTGACACCAATTGACAGCATTAAGAATGATAAAAAAAAAACGTCATACAATTGTCGGAGGAAAAACCAACGTCTATTTATATTCCCAAGATTGCCTTTCTTTCAAACAGTATCTATTCAATTCTTATATTGAATATGTGCTTGCTACCCCTTTAAAAAAGAAACATTATCTACATTTCTATTGTGGGAATTCACACCTGTTGTCTATGTTACTTGATCTCTCAGTAATTAATCACACAATTAACAATTTCATCTACCAATACTCAATCAGATATGTTAAACTATACTCTTATACTAACCGCGTTGAATCTATATCCAAGTTGAAATCTCAAGTGTGCGTTGTGTTCAAATATATAATAGAAATTTGATTCAACACTTGACCATTTGTAATATAATGTATTAACACGTCATTAGTGTAGAAATTTCCAATATACACCGTTATATCATTAGAAATTTCCCATATACACCGTTATATCATTAGAAATTTCCCATATACACCGTTATATCATTAGAAATTTCCCATATACACCGTTATATCATTAGAAATTTCCCATATACACCGTTATATCATTAGAAATTTCCCATATACACCGTTGTATCATTAGAAATTTCCCATATACACCGTTGTATCATTAGAAATTTCCCATATACACCGTTATATCATTTGCTTCAATATATTCCGTAACTTGACAACCACCATACATACAAACGTGAACAATGTGGTGGTCGTGTATTGACAGAAAGGGGTGTGTATGTGTCACGCTTTGCGTCCATCTATGACGTCAGAGGCTAATGTGGGGGGAGGGAGAAGGTAGTGTATAACCAATAGCTATCAATGTTTGCAACCACACTCTGACCAACTTATAACCATACACATATAATGATTGTTAACTAGTCATTGCAGTTAGCAACAACAACACAACTCAACATGGTTACGATAATCCATTGTTATAGAGAATGTCGCTGAGGGAACTCCCCTAAAGTTTCTTTATGATTCAATTCATCACCATTTTGAATCTAGCTACTCCAATTTGATGATATAAATATATAATAATATATACAATTCAATGATCCACAATTGCTTTACTATATAAATACAACCCTTCTCCCCCTTTCTTTTTTTTTTTTTTTTTACAACCAATATATTTTCATTCATATATATCATGTATAGATAATCGTACACTTTTAACAATAATGCAAACTGATTATACTACCAGTGGTAATAATCACCATTCACCATTCATCTTTCAACATTTGAATACGATTGATAAATCACAACAACCTCCGCCACCACTTCGATTGGACACTAATAAAGCATCGCCACCTTTCAATAATACATATCTAAATAGTCCATCGCCTACAAATACAACATTTCATGATTTACCCACATATGTGAAAGTGCAAAATTCGCACGATTTGCAGTTTTGTTTAAACAAATTTGATTTAATTTTCGATGTACGTTCGTTTAATTTATATTCAAAGAGTAAAATCATCACGTCTATTAATTTATCACTACCTACAACTTTATTAAAGAGAAATTCGTTTAATTTGGTCAATTTTTTAAATATCGGTATTGATTCAAATCAACAGGTGAAACATTTGGTTGTTAATAAAATCAATGAATTGGATACAGTGTTGAAATTGAAGTTATTACTCTATGATCAAAATTCAACTACTGATTCCATTTCCTTCAACTTGTATCAAACTTTGAAAAGATTTGAAAATTATCAAAATAAATTTGATGTATATATATTAAATCACGGGTTCCAAAATGTGGATAAATCGCTTATACAAGAAACACAAGAATCATCTGAAGGTCATACGAAAAGCAATAGTTTATCTGGATTTACCTTACCTTGTTGTTCAGCTAATAATTTTATACAATCAATGGGGAAAAATGAATTGAATTATGATTTCAAAAAACCTAATAATCTAAAGAAAATCCCCAATTGGCTTGATTTCATAAACTCCAATTCAAATGAGGAAATAGTCAATAATTTGTATTTGAAATTCAACAAGATTGAAAACGTTGAAAAACTTCGATTGAATAAATTAATATCCCAAGAAGAAGAAGAAGAAGAAGAAGAAGAAGAAGAGTCAATTATAATCACACCTTGTTGTTTAGCATGTCAGGATATAAATTTTAAAGTTCCAAAGGGGATAGAATATGGTTTGAAAAATAGATATAATAACATATGGCCCTATGAACATTCAAGAGTTAAATTAGAAGAAAAAGAAGAGGATTATTTCAATGGCAATTATATCCATATTGATCCCATTATAAACAATTCAAACTCGTATATCGCGACTCAAAATCCATTAAATTCAACAATTGACGATTTTTGGAAAACCATCACCCAGAATAATATAAAGATAATTATAAATTTAGATTCAAAACCAATAAATTACATAAAGTCGAAAAATACCGTTATTGTAAAATCAACTAAATTTTATATATTGCGATTGATAGATGATTCAATTTTTCATTTTCATTATTTCAATTGGCCGGATTTCGGTATCCCCGATGATTTCGAATCGATTATTGATTTAATCAATTTGAAAGATTTCATTATCGATGAAAAAAAAATTTCAAATCTGTTATCCATCGTCCATTGTTCCGCTGGATGTGGAAGAACAGGGGTTTATATAGTGTTAGATTCATTAATCCAGGGATTTAAAAGGGAAAAGAATGATGAATTATTTATGAATGAGAACGATTTGATATATAAATTAGTTCAACATGAACGAAAACAAAGAGTTTCAATGGTGCAGAATTTCAATCAATTTATTGTATGTTATGAAATCATCTTATACTACTTATCAAATAATAAGTATTATTATACACAGAAAAATTTCTAATAAAATTGTCTAATTGTTTGTAAAAAATTGTCTACATTTTTCAACTCTATTGATTGGAATTGCAAAGATTGGATGAATACAATCTAAATCAAATTGATTCACTTTTTCAAATTCAAACCCAAATGCCAAACAATCATCATCATTTTCAATTAAACTATAATCATGTTCGATAATACTTAAACCACACAATGAATAATTTGTATGATAGAAATCAACTTTTTTACCTGGTTTATCAACAAACCCACCATTTAAATCATTTTGACAACATTTCAAAATATAACTCTTCAATGCGTCCCTTTGGAACAAATTTGAATTTGTTAAATTTTCCACAATTGGGAACAATCCACCGATCCAGAATGAATAACAAGAGTCAATCAACTTATTCGTACGTCCATTGAACCCACCTTCAAAGTTTCCCTGTCTTTGCACACTCCACGAAATCAACGTATCTAAATTCAAATGTTCACTGATCTCTTGTTTCGTCTTGGATAACAATAAATATGAACTCAAGGCACAATACGTGTATCCTCCATGAGCCTCGGTGTTTGGAATATTCAGAAACCCACCTTCATAAGATTGACAAGTGTTCAACCAAGTTTGAGTGTTTTCCAAAAGTGAATTTGTCTTTATATTCAATAAAGTTGAAATTATTAATACACAATAAGTCGATCTAGTATCAAATTCACCATTTTCGTGCATTTTGAAACTCCCATTGTCGAGTTTTAAACTAGTAAACCATGTATATAAATTGAACCTAATCTTTTCCAATAATTCATATTCTTCAATGATGAGTAAAGTTAAAACGGCAGCATAAGTAGATGCAACATGTCCAATTTGATTCTTCCCGCCTGATATACCACCCAATCCATCGTTGACAATACAAGTGGCGATTTTATCCTTTATTAACTTCTTAGTCTCATCTGGTATTGTTTGCTTTAAAAGAGTTAATCCATTGGTTAACCAATACAACATCCATGTATGGTTTGCGTCTAGAGATTGATAATGGAATGAAAATTTCGAATTCAAATTAGAAATCAAATAATCCACATGTGAATCACGATAAAATTTCATCTTGTGTGTAGATTCTTGTTCATATTCGGTTTGTAAAAGTTTAATAAACTCATCTTGGTTGAAACTTGTTAAACACTGGTATGAATCATCTGAGATTGGTGGTATTGTTGGTTTCCAATTTGTGTTGTTTGAAATTTCAGTCATGGATATAGTTATATCTGATTCAATAGGATATCGTTTCTTGCCCAATAACTTTTTTATATATTTAAATTTTAACTCTTGAGTCATCATTTGGAAATTGCCAAATTGAGACGTGACAATGATTGAATCTTTTATAACCAACTATATTACACAAATGGTTGAATCTTTTGGTACAGCTATATTCACAACTATATTATATCCGCGGAATATCCTCGTTAATTCTCGTTAACTGTATTATATCCGTTTCTTTCTTTCTTTCTTTCTTTGTTACATTTTTTTCCATTTCTCGTTATAAAAATATTATCATCCATTATGATCACATTACCTACTTGGTTGACAAACTATCTACAAAATACATCTACATATCATCCACTCAATGAGAATCCAGATATGGAATCTAATCTACCCGGCTCTTATCCACTAGACGAACAACAACAACCACCACCACCACCACAACAACAACAACAACAACAATTGAATGGTCTAGTATTGAAAGTAACAAATTGGATCAATTACCTCATAATCCAACCAACCATTTTCATCCTTGTCATTCTATTCAGACTCTTGTCGAAATTCATCAATCTATTATACTTTAACGAATTATCAATCATCAACAACGATGATCCAATCAATAAAGTCAACAAGTTTATTCTAAATCTAGAAGATAATCTAGCAAATTCTCAAATTGAATTACCACCGTTTTATCAAGGAAGCTATACGCAAGCATTATATATGGCGAGTCAAAGAGGTAAATTCTTATTTGTATTCTTAACAAATAATCAAAATGAATACAACTCAAATATATTAACCTATATAATCACAAACAAAACATTCTTGGATATATTCAAAAATGACGATGTTATAATATGGGGTGGCGATTTGAAAAACAGCGAAAGTTATCAATTGGCAAATTCATTAAATGTTACCAAATTCCCATTCTTGGGGTTATTATGTTTGACTAGACAAGTTCAAATGACTCCACATGGACCTCAAAAGACTCCGTGTAAAATATCGTTGATTGCAAAAATCCAGGGCAATGTCAATGTCAATTCTAATGCTGATTCAATTATTATTGAAAATAAATTCATTAAAAAGATTAATAAATATAAAGATGAATTGAAATTGATTAAATTGGAATTACAAAATAAATACATGAGTCAGATTATTCAAAAACAACAAGAATTAAATTATCAAAATAGTTTACAAAGAGATAAATTGAAAAAGGATTTGAAAGAATATCAAAAATTACATAAAGAATTCTTGATTCATAATATCCCAAAATATGAAAATCTTAATACACCTCCAAGTGATCAACAACAAGATTATGCGAAAATTGCAATCAAATTGAAAAACGGCGAAAGAATAACTGTGTATCCACCACTGGATTATAAAGTCATTGATATTTTTATATATTTAGATTTACTTATCAATGGATATTTTCAAAATCATAACAACTTGATGTCAAATTTATCATCAAAAGAAGCTGAGTTGAAATTTAAAGATTTAAAATTGAAGTTTGATTTTAATTTGATTAGTCCATTGCCACCGAAAATTTCATTAAATCAATCACAATTAATCAAAGATTGTAACTTGATATACCCAAATGGATTACTACTAGTTGAATAAAAAAAAAAAAAAAAAAAAAATTATTTACTTATTTTCGTCTTCTTTGCTTTCTTCTTGTCTTTCTTTTTCAACCCAATGAATCCATTCTTTAAAATTTGTAAATATTGTAGCCAAAATTGATCCAATTTATCCTCATCTATGACGGTTGAGTATTTGATACGCTCGGACTTGTTGGCTTTATTGTCTGATGAATTTATTGAAAATCTAATTAGAATAGGATATGTGCTTGTGTTGGAAACTGGTGTATCGATCACATTTGAAGGCAAATCATTGATACCTTCAGAGGAATCTGATAATCTCTTTTGACTTAAGTAAATAGATTTCTTACCCTTACTTTTCTGAACAGATTCATCCAATTTGTTTAGAAACTGTTGTGTGTCTAATCGTTTAGTCATGATATTTTGTGTTGGAATGAAGAAAAAATGTAAAGTGTTGCAAATTTTTTTTTCATTTTTTTTTTTTAGACAATCTGAGTATTGGATTCGTAGATCAAAAGGTTGCAATTGTTCAATAAATATTGAAAGAATGATGCCTGTTTCAGATCTAAATTGGAGTCTGTAGATACAATTCAAACTTGCAATTGAAGAAGACAATATGGGTGTTCAATAAATACTGAAAGAATGATGCCTGTTTCAGATCTAAATTAGAGTTTGTAGATACAATTCAAACTTGCAATTGAAGAAGACAATATGGGTGTTCAATAAATATTGAAAGAACGATGCCTGTTTCAGATCTAAATTAGAGTCTGTAGATACAATTCAACTTGCAATTGAAGAAGACAATATGGGTGTTCAATAATTATTGAAAGAATGATGCCTGTTTCAGATCTAAATTAGAGTCTGTAGATACAATTCAAACTTGCAATTGAAGAAGACAATATGGGTGTTCAATAAATATTGAAAGAATGATGCCTGTTTCAGATCTAAATTAGAGTCTGTAGATACAATTCAAACTTGCAATTGAAGAAGACAATATGGGTGTTCAATAAATATTGAAAGAAGGATGCCTGTTTCAGATCTAAATTGGAGTCTGTAGATACAATTCAAACTTGCAATTGAAGAAGACAATATGGGTGTTCAATAAATATTGAAAGAATGATGCCTGTTTTAGATCTAAATTGGAGTCTGTAGATACAATTCAAACTTGCAATTGAAGAAGACAATATGGGTGTTCAATAAATATTGAAAGAACGATGCCTGTTTCAGATCTAAATTAGAGTCTGTTTCAGACACAATTCAAACATGTTTGAATCGGAATCTCTCATTTCAAATTGAAATCTTTATATGTGAAATTAATCTTATAAATAAATATATATATATTATAGACGCAATAGAGTTCTATATAATTATTCCTGGTCAGTATCCAATATAGTGAGAGATGAACATTTCATTGGACGATATCAGAACCTTACAAGGATACATTTTCTATGCTATTATATCTTTGCGTTTCTGGCATTTGTTAGTTTTAAACAGAAATTAATGAGTTTTATCACCCAAAGAAATCTTTGAAAAACGTATATTCGGTAAATCATATTTATTTTTTTTTTTTTAGTAAAGAAACTTAATCAAATTTAGATCTTTTATCACGGTGGCAAGAGTTAATATTGATCTTGATTGGATATGTTTGCATTGGTGTATTTGTATTTGTATTTGTTGTTTTGGAAGTAAGTTGCATTGTGTTTGTTGAAGTTGTTAGTGGTATTTTATGGTTCATTTTGCATGGATCAAGGCTGTTTTGTATTATAAGTAAATATCCAAGTGAATTGAAGTTGAGATTTTAGTCTTTGAATCTTTGAGTTGAAATCTTAATGAGTCAATTAGAATATTAACCCTTGAATCGAGATTTGAATGATTCAAGAAGAAATCAAAAGTCAATTTACATTATTCAAATTTGAGTCAATTAAAACATCAGCCTTTGAGTTGAAATATCAGCCTTTGAATCAATTAAAATCTCAATCTTTGAATCAATTAAAATCCCAGCCTTTAAATAAATTAAAATCTCAATCTTTGAATCAATTAAAATTCCAGCCTTTGAATCAATTAAAATCTCAATCTTTGAATCAATTAAAATCCCAGCCTTTGAGTTGAAATCACAGCCTTTGTTTCGAAATCTCACCATTTGCGTTATAATCTCAATCTTTGAGTTGAAAAAATCACAGCCTTTGTTTCGAAATCTCACCATTTGCGTTATAATCTCAATCTTTGAGTTGAAATCACAGCCTTTGTTTCGAAATCTCACCATTTGCGTTATAATCTCAATCTTTGAGTTGAAATCACAGCCTTTGTTTCGAAATCTCACCATTTGCGTTATAATCTCAATCTTTGAGTTGAAATCTCAACCTTTGAGTTAAAATTCTCAACCTTTGAGTCAAGATTTGAATGTTTCAAGAAGATATCCAAATGAATTTACCCTATTACAATCAAGATTTCCTCTGGTTTGATTTCATTTCTAAAGGATGAAACAAATCAAGAAGAATACATATTTGATTCAATTTAAATGGATACAAAATAAAACAAATAACATTTGCTTTATTTCAATTTACTAAATTCAATTTCAGCATGAATTTACCCTATTACAATCAGGATTTCCTCTGGTTTGATTTCATTTCTAAAAGATGAAACAAATCAAGAAGAATACAGATTTGATTCAATTTAAATGAATACAAAATGAAACAAATAACATTTGCTTTATTTCAATCGACTAAATTTTAGATTAATAATTTGAAATAATATAATTAGTTATAAGACTAATTAAAGAATAATACTTAGGAATAGATTAATATTCCACCCCTTTTATTGTAATTGTAGAGATAATATTCATTTATATCTTTATTACATTACATTTGACTAAATTCAATTTCAGCATGAATTATATAAATCTATCATTATACCCATTCATAGTCACCACACAACAAATAAAATACTATAAACAATACTAATCGTCTACCATTATTTTATTGGTTTCAATCTTGTTGCATTTCAAGAATTTTCTTTCTTATAAATTTCATTCTCGAGTTGAATATTGGGGTTCAATTCGGAAAACATTTTCACCAACTAAAGGCTTAATAATGCTGCTACTGGTGCATTAATCATAAATTTTTAAATAAATAATTTATTACATGTAATAAAGAGTGTTCTAAAAAAATTCCCATCTTTTAAATCATGTAGAAATAAATTAATAAATAAATAATATATACATTTGATTATTCACTGTTGATTCTTTCTAGATCGACATTTCCAATTGTTTCAATTTCAACTTTAAATACACAATAATTGAATTTTTATCCTTGTTTAAATCTATAATTATATCTCATTCAATATAATTTATTCTTTCTTAATCAACATTTCCAAATAATTCACTTTCAACGTTGAATAAACAAGATCCAATTGATCTTTTTTGTATACCATTCAATATAATGGATTCTTTCTTAATAAACAATTTCAGTTGTTTCAATTTCAAATTTAGATACACAAGATGTAATTAATTTCTTTTATCCTTGTTTCAATAATTATATCACTTAATTTCTCTTTCAATAATTATATCCCTTCTCTTCTTGTTTCAATAATTATATCACTTAATTTCTCTTTCAATAATTATATCACTTAATTTCTCTTTCAATAACTATTCAATATAATTGATTCTTTCCAAATCAATATTTCCAATTGTCTCAATTTCAATTCCAATCTTTTCTTTTAAATTTTTAAAAAACTTGCATGAAATTTCTGAATCTTTTATAATATTTTCAAGTTCCAATTTCTCATTAAATCTTTTATCTATTGAAGTTTGAAAGTTATTCAACACTAATCTCGAAGGATAAGTTAAAACTTGTCTAGATTCCTGACTGATTCTAATTGAATTATTATGTGCATAATCGATTTTTTCAATTTGGTATTTAATTTTGCGTGCCTGATTTCTCGGTAACGCATTTGGAATATCAGCGATTAAATAATAAATTGTGATTCCGGCAATTCCAATGGTGATTGGGATTATAATCTTTTTAATCAACGATGGTGTTAGATATTGGCTAAATCTATACATTTTATGCGTCAATGCACCAATTGTTAACAATTTCCCCAGTGAATAAATCGTATGTAAGGTCAATTGCTTTGGAATTTGATCTTTTAAAGAAATTGAATCAAAAGTCGTCAATAAATTGATTGGATTTGTAAAAAATTGACTGGTTTTTAAAACTTTTTCAGGCAATCCTAGGAATATCAAACAACCTTCAATTGAAGGGTCAAAGAAGTCTGATAATTCAATTGATTGATTGATTTGTTTACCTATATCATCTTTTCTTCTTGTAAACATTTTAGAACTATTGAATTTTTTATCGTTTAAAAATTCTTCATCATTTAAATTATCTTTCCCGAATTTAATAATCTCTTCAACTTTTGAAATTGTAATTGATTTAGCTAAATTTTCAGATTTCAAAACGGAATTTAAAATTAATTCATTCATTTCAAATTGGGTATCTCTTGCATATTCGTATAAATATTGTAAACCTTGGTATTTTATAATTGGTTTCTCACCTAAATTATTCACCGTGTTCATAATTTCTAAATTTGTTTTATTGTATATTTCAATACATGTATTTTCAATTAAATTATTTATTAAATCACCAATTTTAATTGATTTGTTTAAAATGTCGTTATATTCAGGTTCAATTTGGTTATTTAGTTGTTTAGAATTTGAGATTTTAGATTCTTGATATATTTTTCCATTCAAATTTGATAATGTGGTTAAATCTTGTAAAATTTTAATTAAATAGTTTTTCGCTGGTAGTAATTTTGAAATTGATCGTTTTTCAAGTATGAATTTTCTCAACGAAGCTTCTAGATTATCAAAATCTGGATTAGAATCATCTGGATTTGAATCAGGATCGTCTGGGTTTTCATTATTTGGATAATTTGAGGAAACAAAATGGATAAATTCTTTTGCGTTTTTAAAAGTATCAGGAGATAATTTCTTTATTTGATCCAAGATTCGTTCTTTACATTTTTCTTTATTTTGAATATTATCAAATTTGTTAACAACAATGAAAACATAATTTTTCTCATTTGCAGCAGCAGCAATGAATTCCTTTGCCGATAACGTGAAATGATTTTCAGCACTTACGACAAACACAATTAAATCAATTTCTTCTTGTCTTGAAAACACCTGGGTAGTTTGATACGAATCCATATTCAACCCGGGTGCATCGATCAATTTTATATCTATTACACCATTGTGTAATAAACTTTCATGAAACTTGCGATGATCCAATATGTAAATCTTCAACAATTGGAATTTATCACATTCATAAACCAAATCTTCCAATTGATTCAATTGATAAATTTCAAAAGTAGATTCATCCTTGATATTATATTCCTTCCCGATTGGTATTGCATGTACTTGTTCAATGTTATTATTCCCCTTACTTGCGTCTAAAACTTCACAAAACACACACGTGCAAGGTTGTTGATCTTCGGGCAATAATTTCCTCCTCAACAATGCATTACAAAATGTCGATTTGCCTGAATTTAAATCCCCAGTAACAAACACTTTTGACGACGTATCTTCAATTCTATCTTTCAAATTCGATAAATATTTAATTTGTTGTTGAAATTTTTTCTCCAATAATGTTGAAATTGATTTTTTATCCAAATTGGATAAATCCCCATTAATATCTTGGTTATTCAATTTAAGATTGATTTTCAATATTTTAAACTCTGGTAATTCAAAATCGACATTTCCAACTTTGCTACTGCTGTTTTGACGAATCAAGCCTAAATGAGACTTTGTGCTGTTTAATAGAATACTTTGGTCGTTTTCAATTTCAGTGGGATAAAAGATTGGACGTTGTTTATTTTCAAGTTGAATATCATTAATCAATGCAATTGTTTGTTGAATGCATTTGTTTAAGGCTATTCTATTTTCGTTATAATGTAATTGTTGTAGTGCTGTGTTGTTATTCTTCTTTTGCTTGTGGAAAAAGTCCCTTGATGATCCAACCACATTACTACTCATCTGACTTTCACCGGGGATATATACAACGTGTGAAGGTTGGGAATGCTCTTTGATGAGATATGACTCTTCTTCTTCTTCTTCTTCTTCTTCTTCTTCTTTTTCTTCATCTGAGTTGTGTGATTTATCTACGGGTTGTGTGTTTCGAAAACCGTCCATTGTAATAAAAGTGATTCATAAAGTTGTGAGAAATAGATAAAAATGATCACTTTTGATTTGCTTTTATTTTCTTCACAAAGAAACAAAAAGAAAATCGGTCACGTGGACGGCTGTTAATGTGCGAAGGTGAGAAAATTATCTATTAATATTGGTTGCAAGTAACAATTGGAAATAGATGCCAATTGGAATGGATACCAGTTGATATGAGATATAAATGAATATTATCTGGAATATTTATCTATTCCTAAGTATTATTCTTATAACTAATAATCTTCTCCAATTATTAATCTTGTGTGTGAGGCTGAGAAGGCCATCTATTGGAATAGATATCAATTGATTTTAGATGTGTTGGGTAAGAGAGAGCTTAATACCAACCAAATCCTCTTACCAATATATTTGACATTTGTGAAGTTGAAGATGTGAATATTTTTTATACAAAGTTGACCATATTGACGAATTTGAAAGTTTTATAAATTGAACCTCTAAGTATAATTATGAGCTATGACAAACTCATAAAGATCTTAGACAAGAAGCAGCTAATAAGATTGAAATTATCAATTTTTTTGTCACGATCTTCAACATAGCACATTGTTAGAGATTTACATGAAATGAAAAAGTTGTAATGGATCTTAATTTGACAAGTTACACCGGTTTATTTCAACACAGCACATTGTTGGAGATTTACATGAAATGAAAAAGTTGTAATGGATCTTAATTTGACAAGTTACACCGGTTTATTTCAACACAGCACATTGTTGGAGATTTACATGAAATGAAAAAGTTGTAATGGATC
>JAJMBM010000187.1:0-12699 GCA_030565325.1 Insectozyma coleopterorum
TTTTTTTTTTTTTTTTTTATCGTATATATTAGGTAAAACTATAAAAACTGTCTAGTTTCTACAGAAAACCCTACCACAGTCGTAGCTGAGATTATTTTTGTTTTCATGGTTTTTCCATCATTTATTTTTCCTGTTTTTCTTTTGTTTTTGATTATTGGTGTTGTTACTTCTTAGTTAATTATGTCAAAGTTGTTTTTGTATTGACCGATTGAATAAGGTTTTGGATTTGATTACGTTTAATATCATTTATTTTTCCCTGTTTTTCCTGTTTTTCTTCTTTGGTTTTGCCGTTTTTTTTCTTTTTCTTTTTTTATACGTATAATGTATTAGGTAAAAACCTAAAATTTGACACTTGCTTCTTATAAATTTATAATGTGTGACTTCTTAATGTGTCAATGGTGTTGTCACTTGGTGTTAATGATATCAAGTTAATCATCTTCGATCGTGTAAATAATATTTTAGTTTTTTTTTTTGCACCCAAAACAAGAGATGTTGAATTTTGCACCCAACCATGAAAATGACATTTTTTTTCTTTTTTCTTTTTATGGTAAAACAATACCAACTATGTAATCTCTACAGAAAAACCTACAACAGTCAGAGCTGAGATTATTATTGTTTTCCAATCATTTATTTTTACTGTTTTTCTTAGGTTTCTTTATCGTATCCAAGAAAGGTTTTCACACAAATGAAATATAAGAGTTTCCCTAGAATTAGGTTTAATATAAATATAAATGTTTAAGTATATATATGTATAGAAAAAACTATACCATCCATCTAGTCTCTACAGAAAAACCTATGACAGCTTAGATTAATGTTCTTTTCATTGTTGTTTTTTTTTTTCATTAATATTGTTTTTCATTTATTTATTTATTTTTCTTTGGTTTTTTTGACTATTGTCTATTTCTTAGTAAATTATATCAAGATTGTTGACGTTGAATTTGATTACGCTTAATTGGATTCGTAATGATGAGTTTTGTCATCGTTTTCATAAAGGTGTATAGGACTTGATCGGTCGATTATTTGAGTCATGAATAGCTATTATTCCTGCAATTGTAAACAATAGGACAAATTGAAAAATTGATAATTTTTAAAATGTACCATTTAAATTTTTACAAATAAAAGATATAAAGTTGAATTTCAACTATTCATCTCCGAATTCCCCATTTTTAATAATTTCATCCCTGACTACTTCAACTTTTCCACACAGTTTTCACCTACTACAACCTAGATATTTGGATATACATTTGAACCATATAGGATTTTTTTTTTCAGAAGTTGAATTTCAACTATTCATCCCTAACTACTTCAACTTTTCCACACAGTTTTCACCTACTACAACCTAGATATTTGGATATACATTTGAACCATATAGGATTTTTTTTTTCAGAAGTTGAATTTCAACTATTCATCCCTGACTACTTCAACTTTTCCACACAGTTTTCACCTACTACAACCTAGATATTTGGATATACATTTGAACCATATAGGAATTTTTTTTTCAGATGGTTGAATAATATATATATTCTATTTATTTGATCTTACTTTTTCAGCATGATTTAAAAATTTATCATAAACTTCATCAACTTGAGGATTAACTAAATTGTCATCACCATCAAAAGAATTAATTGATTCATCATCTTCAACATCCACATTGTCAATATTTTTATTATCAATTTCGTCACTAGTTTCAAATTTTTTCGTCTTTTCAAATTTTTTTTCATTATTATTGTTTTTGTTAATTTTTTCGATTAAATCATTTACACTTTCAATACCATTTGCAGCTTTTATAGCATCTCTTAATTCCATACCCGAAGGTATAACGTTTAGTAATGGACCGGGGCCATTTTTTTGATTTTGATTGGATTGCATGAAAAAGCCAAATTTATGAAACTCGCCTTCTTCGATTTCTTGCTCCTTTGCGTGGAAAGAAGTTTGACTTATGGATTTCATTAAAATTGGACGTCCTGTTAAATTATCAATGGGGATGTTTTGTCCTTTATCGTTTGATTCCGATACGACTTGATGTGGCGGTTGTAGATTCATGTTAGTTGGGAAATATGAGGAAGCATAACGATTCTCGTCTAGATTTCGTGGTGATATGATTGGACCCGAATTGATGATTTCATTTGCCGATTGATGTAAGTTATCAATTGTATCAAATTGAAATATCGGAGCACTGGAGGGACGTCGAACTGAAGAAACATCTTCTTCTTCTTCTTCTTTTGTTTCTTTTTGTTTTCTAATATGTTCTTCAAATAAATGCACCAATTTTTCTAAAGAATTGTCTAATAAACAAAATCTTACTAAATTTTCTTTCCCTTCAAAGGACAATTCGTTATTTTTTCGTTTTAAAAACAATTGATCGATTGTTGTATGTATATCTTTTCTAATTGATCTTGTTCTTTCCAACATTGTATTTGATAAAATTTGTTGATTCAATAAATTATCACACTTGCCTTGTTCTATATTGATTAAAATTTTTTCAGCCGTTTCCATCAATAAACTTCCATCATATATCAAATCTTCCTCTTGATTCAAGATGAATGAATCTGAATATTCTGGTTTTAACGATTGGTTCATGTTTCTCATCAAATAAAATGCAATGCGTTGGCTCAATTCGTCAGACACTAAATCGTAATCTAAATCTAAGGCAAATATTGTTTTTGAAGTTTTAATCGCTGAATAAATCGTTGCAACTGATGAATGTGTTAAATTCCGATTACCTAATAATGACACGTGTACTAAATGTGGAATTTTGGGTAATAAAGTTGCGATGGACCCTATTGATTCAGGACTTAATTCATTCAAATCGAAATGAATTCGTTTCAAATTCTGATACAATGGTAAATATTTCGATAAATATGGTATTATCTTGGGGAAAAGTTTTGGTATTGAAGATAAATCTAAAAATCTTAAAGTTGGTACATTGATTAAACTTTTAATTAATTTCCCAACTTGTTCAATGTCTTGTAAATTTGTTGAATTTAAGGAGAAATATAATAAATTGTTGACACGATTCTTTTGATTAAATGAATTTATAAATGGGATCAATTGTCCTTGAGTTAAATCATTAAATGCAATGTCTACACCAACACATTTCGATATTGGATCAATTAACCATGAGGATATAATGTTTGATTTTTGTAAATTTAATTCAATCGATGCGATTCCAAATCTTCGAGTTTGATATTTTATAATTTCAATTAAATTTTTAAAAATTTCATCATTTAATTTACATCCATTGATTACCAATTCTTCAATTCCATTACGATGTTGAATTGATTTTATAAATAAATCCCAATTCATATTACTCCTAATGATTTTCTTCTCATTATCATTTTTAATCTTTTGTTGACTTATATCCAATTTTTTTAAATTTTTATTCACGGCTAGAAATTTACATAAATATTTCCATCCTTCTTTATCAATAGGTACATTTCGTAATGACAATTTTTCCAAACTTTTACTCTTGATCAATGCCAGTAGAAAAATCTTCAACATTTCGGTATTTAACGTCACATTATCGAATATAATTGTATTGATTGAAACTATGGATATGAAATCGGCAAATGATAACACATCAATGAGGGTGGGTTTTGGATTTAACAATTTTAAAACTTCCAAAGGTGATGATTTATTTTTAACTTGTTTTAAAGTTGCTGGTATTGGTAATATTTCTCTTAAATGACAACATCTAGTATATATAGTCTCTAAAGAAACACCATCATCATCATTAAATTCATCATCATCAAAGTGTTGTTCGTGAATATGTATTGGTTTTTCAATAACGGATTCGTTAATAAATTTATCATCAATTGCCTCCACTTCCACTTCCTCTTCATCTTCATCTCCAGTTTTATTTATCCTTGTATTATGTTTCATTAATTTAAATTGTGAAACCTCATGGGCGATTTTTTTAGCTTGCAAATGAGCTTCAATTGCGTGTTTTTCAGCTTCCAAGATTGCTCGTTTTTGAGCTTGTAAAGCTAAATCAATTTCTTTGTCAGAATATTTATATGGATTTGTTGAATCTGAATTAACACCAAGACATAATCTAGGTAACGGAGCATTGAGATCTTGTGGAATTAACACATTTCCCTTTTTCGGTTTACGACTTGGTATTTGTTGTTGAGGATCATATTGTAGTTTATCAATAGCAAAACTAACTCTTGATAAGGAAATTGAGTTTAATTCTTTAATTGGTAATAATGCATCTTTATTTAGATTTTTATTCAAGATTTTACAAGGAGTAGTAGTAGTAGTAGTAGTGGATTTTTGGGCATTAGAAGATCTTCTTCTGAAAAAATTGAGACCGGAATTTGGAACGGGGTTATTATCTTGATAAGATTCTTTGAAAACCAGCGAAGGTGGTGATTTTGTAGATGATTTACGTTTTGTAGCTTGTATTCCAACTCCAAGGGGGGGTTTGGTAATAGTCACCAAGTCTTCATGAGAATTCTTCACTGCAGATCCAACTGACCCAGTAGTTGACAGTTGGGATTCATTTGTTGATTTGAATTTAGATGATATCGAACTGAATATTTTATTCTTGCGACCACTATTTGATCTCGAAACATTGGGTGATACATTTGATTGTTGTTGTTGTTGTTGTTTTTCGGAATTCAAAGTTGGATCGGGTGAATCTGAAGGATTGATGAAGTTAAAACTACTCGATCGTTTGGTTCTATTTATAGTTGGATTTGATTTGTTTATCGATGAAGTTGAAGATGATCTTGAACGTGGTATTCTAGATTCCTCAATGGGTGTATCTTTGACTTTAATTTTAACTTTCTCCTTCTCTTTCTCTTTCTCCTTCTCCTTCTCCTTCTCCTTCTCCTTCTCCTTCTCTTTCTCTTTCTCTTCAGGACCTTGTCTATCGTTTTCTTTCTCGGTTGACGAGTTCATCTTCTTGATCAATTTCTTTGATTTTCCACGAAACAACCAATCGACATCCCCATTGGACACCCCACTGTTGATCTCAGTCGTTGTTGATCGATTAGGATCACCAGATGGAATCACCGAATGACTCATACTAAGATATATCTGAAATTATGAATAAATTATCTAAAAAACTGTTGTATAAAAATGATATGATTTTGGTTGTAAAAAAATGATAGAAATTTAAAAACTGCGAATTTGAAAAAAAAAAAAAACATACAGGAAATAGAAACAACAAGGAAATAGAAGATGATCACGGGGTTTCAATGAAAGAAATCATGGATTCACGGTCTACGTGAACATATCTAATACGTAATCCACATGATTTCGCCATTTGAGTTAAAAAAGGGGGAAGAATATTATTGAATATCTTATTCACTTTTGTGTAATTTTAGATTCCATCCATTGATTTGTCAACACAAAAGATGAACAGAGAGAGAGATGCAAGGAATGAAGATATTGAGATCTCAAAGATCTCTTCCATCTAAAACCATTGTTTAAATTCAGCAACAATGTAACTAACAAGAACTTTAAACTTTGATTTCTTTCTCCACGAAAAAAACAGATGGGAGTGAATATTAAAATTGGAAAAATGCAAAGAAGCAACAAGTTACAATATTCAAAGAATTAATAGAGAAACAACAACAACAACAACAACAACAACAACAACAACAACAACAACAACAACAACAACGGGGTTCTTATCATTTGACGTATATATTAGATATATTTTGTTGTTTATATGGAAGATGGAAATTTAGCTTGATTAAGGAGGAGTGTAAACAGGCCAATAAAATGCCACCGCCAAAGCAAAGAAAAGTCGGAGTTGCAAATCACATACTAATTTGTACAAAATCACATGCACAAACTAGTTGTTGATAAAACGCAACAGTGGGGTAGGTAGCTATAATATATAATAATGTAGAATTGCTACCAATTAGTAATGACTTGTTGTAAACGGTTCGTGTCCGAAGAATGGACAAATTTGTTATGGAGAGGGGAGGGGAGGGGAGGGTCCAGAATCAAGAAACACCCACACATCAATAGTATATCTATTACTAATCTTCTTTTCTCAAATACGTCATCGCGGGAGATCCAATTATAAACAAACCATTCGCACCCCTCCCGACCCCCCCCCAGGAAACAGAAACACAACACTTATTACACCGCTTACGTAATAACACCCCGACTGCTTATATAAACACACACACACACACACACACACAAACTAATCACAGAGTAGAGTAGAGTAGAGTAAGTGAGAAAAGGACGTGCACCGGCCCAAAAGCGAGAATAAGAAGAAATTTTATAGTAATCTATTTAATCTTCACTTTCCAATCATCTTTTGAATTATACTACTTTCCAACTTCATTCTTGATCCACCCTTCTTCTCACTATCTCCCTCAAAATGTTGGCAAGATCTTTAATTATCAAGCATTCTATAATATCTACCATACGTCCTTCGATAATAATACCTTCATCCACAATCATATCAAATTATATACAACATGGTGGTGGCGGCACTATTACTACTACTATGCGTCCTATTGTTTCCAAGAGATGCTATCATGATAAAGTTATAGACCATTATGAGAACCCTAGAAACGTAGGTTCGTTGAATAAATCAGATTCCTCCGTTGGTACTGGCCTAGTTGGTGCCCCTGCTTGTGGAGATGTCATGAGATTACAAATCAAGGTTGATGAAAAGACTGGAAAAATCGAAGATGTCAAATTCAAAACATTTGGTTGTGGTTCTGCAATTGCTAGCTCGAGTTATGCCACTGAGTTAGTCAAGGGTAAAACTCTAGATGAAGCGTTGGCCATTAAAAACACTTTTATAGCAAAAGAATTAAGCTTGCCTCCTGTTAAATTACATTGTTCAATGTTGGCTGAAGATGCTATCAAATCCGCAATAAAAGATTACAAAAGTAAAAGAAGAGTAAATAGTAAACCAACTTTGGGTCCAGAAGCAACAAGATCACAAACCACTGAAACCGTCCCAACTGCTTAATCATATATAAGAATTATGCAAATAAATATTTATTATCTTTCTCATTGTTCATCTCTAGAGAATAACAAGAGTTTATATAAAATAAATTTTATTTTCTTCTTAAATTGTCTCTTATATACTAAATGATGTCAAGTATTGTATGAATGTGTGGCCTAAGAAATCATCTTTGCTTATCGATTGTCTTTTATACAAATATACACTAAATGAACCAAGCACACCGATGACATTGAATAAACTCAAGCCTATTTTCTTCCAATTCTTACTATATAATCTTTTCAATTTAAATAACCCATTTATGCTATGATACGAAATAGACCAAATTAAACCCAATAACATGAATGTATTCAAAATTGGATATTTCAAATTTAACACATATGAGATATAATCCAAACTTATCAATGACGAATCGCCTTCTACACAATTTGGAATGTATTTGAATTTATAATAATGGAAGGATAGAAATGGGAGTATTAAATAACCCGAGAATTGTAGTGGAGTTAATCCAATAATTTTCGAAATGAATGATTTTTTAAATCCAAATCCAAATATCGAACTAATACCTCCGAATCCAATCTCATCATCACTCTCTAATATATTCAAATCGAGATTATTATTCAATTTTCTCTTTTGTTTTCTTTTCCTTAGGTAATATCGGATTGTTAATCCTGAAAATATGTGAATTAACGAACTTCCAATGATCACAATTGGTCGGTATAAAGGTAGATCATAGATTGCTTTTGAGATTGAGAAGAATTCATCCCGGTATGTATTTAAAATTGGTACAATTGGTATTATAATCGTTGAAGTTAAATGGATCCCTACAAATGATAAGAATGAATAAGCTGAATATTTTTGAATTTTAACCAAATATGGAACTAACCATTGTTTATCATACCTCGTTTGAGAAATACTACTTTCTTCTATATGATCCAATGGTATTTGACTAATTTGTTTCAATTGATCTTGATTCATCTTTTAACGGAAAAAAAAAGATATAAAATTACAAAATTTACTTGTTTCTAAATGACTTCTTTGACATTTTCACAAATTAGACAACAGATTATAAATTTAGAAAAGAATACCGAAATCAATTTATCTAAATATTCTCAATTAATAAACACCAATGACGGCGAAGAGGTTGAATTGACTAATAAAATTAACGATTTGATTGAAAAAAGACAAGGATTGATTAATCAATTGAATCGAATTAATGAAACTAATTCAAATTTATCAACTTCAAAATTACAACAATTATCTAGACATAGGGAAATCTTACAAGATCATAAATTCCAATACCAAAGAATTGAAAATAATTTGAATGACGAAAGAAATAGGAGTAATTTATTATCTTCAGTTCATTCAGATTTAAACAAGTACAAAAATAGAAATAACGACGTGGATTACATAAATGACGAGAATCAAAGGGTTGGTTCGATGAATTCAATCGCTAATCAATTGTTGAATAACGCTTATATCACAAGTGATGAATTGACAAATCAAAGACAATTTTTATCAAATTCCCAATCTAATATTTTAAATTCGTTAAATTCAATACCGGGATTGAATGTCTTGATTAAAAAGATTAATTCAAGAAAGAAAAGAGATACGTTGATAATTGCCATTTTAATTGCAATTTGTATAATCTTTCTATTCTTTGTATAAATTATGTGCGTCAAAATACACGAAAAACAACACACACAACAACAACTCCTTTTAATTTTCATTTTCACATGATTTACCCAATTAGGCAATGTACCTTAAACCATAATTTATTCGTATCTGTTCAGATTTCATTCAACAAAAATTTAAACTTTTTTTCATCTTTTTCTATTCATTTATTCATCATGAGTGAGATCGAGAGTCAGATTTATATAATTAAATTGAAAAGAATGGAGGCTTTAAATTTGAGATTAAATGATATGTTAAAAAGAGAAAGAATTCCCGCTTCGATAGCTTCTACTTTAATTATTAATTATATTAGTGAAACTCCTGATTATTTAATCCCTTTTAATTGGACATTACCGCCTGATCAAAATAAATTCTCCAAATATCAAACCATGAAAAATCAATCTGCTCAAAACTCATCATCATCATCATCAACTTCATGTTGTGTAATCACTTAATATATATATATTCATCCTTGTTGTTTTTCTTCTTTTTCGAAATTTAAATCTTTGATACTTTTATTCTTCAAAGTTTCGTCTTTAACTTCTTCATCGTCTCCACACCCACAATCGTAATCTTGCAAGATTGTAGTACAGTCATATTCTTCCTTACCTAATCTTTCATTGACTTTATTATGTATATGGCATCCCCATAACGCCGCTGTTTTTCTCAGGGTGATCTGTGGTGGATACTTTTTCAACAATTTTTGAAAATGTCTGGCACAATCCCCACACGGATATATTTGTCCAAATAGATAGATATATGATTGCAACGTGTTGCGTTCTTGGACATTTGGCGATTCGGGATATCGTGCGAGAATAGTGTGGAACAATCGCCACGACGATTGTCCCAACTGGGCTTTCAAAGTCTCGTTCTGCATCTTGGGCATAAATGGAGTCTCGGTGAATTGATTGATATCCAAAACTTGTTGAGAATTACCATCTGAATCTGAGTCTTTTTGGAAATAATTCAAGGAGGAATCTTTGATGATGTTGATTGGAGATGAAGAGCCTAATGATGTTTGGATTTGCGATGACGAAGACGTCATGAAATATATACAGCATACGATCGATATGAGCGTGAGTAAAGGAACTATGGGTCTCTTGATGAATTTCATCTATTAAAAGTTGTCTAAGAAAAAAAAAAAAAAATGCAACAAGAAAAAAATGTAAATGGTGAATTGATTAGTGTGCCTGTTGCATCTGATTACTTGATGTGTATTACTGAATCGGAGTGCGTGGAAGCTGTATTTGATTACTTGATATATTATTTATTTGTATAATTGTATTATTTATGGCCGAATCGCAGTGAATTGGAAGCTACATCTGATATATATATAGTGGCTGAATCGGAGTGTGTTGATATGTATATTTAGTGGCTGAATCGGAGTGTGTTGAATGTATATTTGGCTGAATCGGAGTGTGTTGAATGTATATTTGGCTGAATCGGAGTGTGTTGAATGTATATTTAGTGGCTGAATCGGAGTGTGTTGAATGTATATTTAGTGGCTGAATCGGAGTGTGTTGTGGTTGGCGGTTTATACAATATTCATGATTCATATTTATTAAATTGATGAAACGGGTAAATAATAATAATAATAATAATAATAATAACTCTTGAGATTAGAATAACTATCAATATTTCAACTCAACATCAATTTTAACAATTAAAGAGTTGCAATTTAACTTGATATTATCTAGAGTAGTAACTTTTAGTTTTATGTAACTTTTAGTTTTATTAATCATTTGTTTTTTTAGACTTGATATTATCTAGAGTAACTTTTAGTTTGTTGGAATGTGTCAAGTATATAATTTATCTGGATCTTTTTATTTAAAGCTTTTTCGTCTATCTCTTTTAGATTGTTTTTCTTCCAATCTTTTGATTCTTGTAATGTAGAGTGGATCAGAATTCAAGGGAACTTATTCGATATCCAAAACTATTTTTGGTGAAATGTTTAATATTGATTCCTATATTGATCCCTGGTTGGTTAATTATGATTTAACATATATCACCTATTGTGAATTTCGAATGAAGTCAGAAACCTACACCTTTTATGGTTAAAAGCACTCTTTTAACAATGAGAGACTCAATTGAGAATCATTTTTCATACATTGAAACTTTCAGAAACTTATTATACATCTCATTGATTCGTTGCTTGAACAGATTTTCTGATATGATAAAATACGAAAGAGATATTTATTGTATTAGGAATTCATAACAACGTTACTGAGGTTGATACTCAGGTATATATGCGGCCACCAGGGTTGATATATCTGTAAGACTGAATAAATATCTCTTTCATATTTTATATAACAAAGACTGAATAAATATCTCTTTCATATTTTATATAACAAAGACTGAATAAATATATCTTTCATATTTTATATAACAAAGACTAAATAAATATCTCTTTCATATTTTATCATATCAATAAATTAGTTGTTCAATTACAAGTTTATTTAGAATTCAGCTTTTTAGAGTAGTTCGAATTTCATACACCCCCCGGAATTCTCAGTCGTTAAAGGAAAATACCAATCAAATCAAAAGTCTACTTAAACAACAATAGTCGAAAACTAAAGAATAAATGAACAAGAACAATATTAATCTGGGGTTGTTGTTTAACAACTTGCCCCAAATTATTTACACGATCGAAGATGATTAACTTGATATCATTACCATTGAAACATCAAAGAAGTCACACATTATAAAGTAATAAGAAACATTTGTCAAATTTTAGCATTTTATTGTATAAAAAAAAAAGACTGTATAGTTTTTGCCTATAACCAAATGTAATGTAATAAAGATATAAATGAATATTATCTCAATAAAAGGGGTGGAATATTAATCTATTCCTAAGTATTATTCTTATAACTAATAATCTTCTCCAATTATTAATCTAAAATCAGTTAGTGGTTAATACTAATTCATAACTAATTAATTGAGCTGTTGAACGAATACTACCTAATAAAGAGTATTTACTATTAGCAGATCAACCAGCTAATAAAGCTCCAAATACACGTATTAAACCATAATTACTAGCTGTTAATTGTAGGTTGAAAAAAATGCAAAATGTAAAAGAAAATAAAGATATTATGACTAAAGGGAATGGTTTAATTCAATTTATATTCCATTCTGAATGGCTTTTCAATTTATATTCCATTCTAAATGGGTTTTCAATTTATATTCCATTCTAAATGGCTTTTTTATATTTTATTCTAAATGGTCTTTTTCGATATAGTTGCAGCATCCAATACGCCAGGCAATGGATCATTACCAATACTGATTAATAACTTTATACCACCAACCAACAAGATCAAAAGTGAGATAGTAGTCCATAAAAATAAATTAGTTTCTGTACTTATATCCTTTTTATTACAATCCAAACCTGTCCAATACGTAGTTTTCGAACTATCTTTATCAAATGTAGATTTACATTGGCAACTCCAAGAATCATCTGTTGATTTCTCGCATGAACCATGGCCATTACAAGAATTAGTAGCAATTTCACAATCTTCTCTAGACAATAAACCATGCTTATTGTCTCTTTTTGAAAATGTGGTGAATAATTGTACATCTTTTTCTGCTGCATTTATGATAATTGTATTGAATTTTTGCCTCAACACGGTATTTATATAATTTTCAATAATTTCCAATGAATGTTTGAATGTTTCTGAATTAGATCCGATTCTTGATTTAATAGAATACAAGGAATTCAAATCAAGATATAATACATCATCTTGATCATATTCATTTGAATTTAAATGTATCAATTGACTGAATTCATAATTGTAATTCCTATCGTTGCTCAAAGTGTAACTATTGATCTTTTGTTTAAAACCAGACCAAATCGAATCAAACTTTAAATCAAATGAATCAAAATTGAAATCCCGATGGTTACTTACAAGCATCAATTCATTTGTCAATTTTTGGAAATTCAAATTATTTTCATTCTTGAAAGTTTTCAATACTTGAATCAATGCATCTCTTTCAAGTTGAGTTTGAAAGGTTGAATAATTACTAGATACGCCTTTTAAATTTATGATCAACTTTGGTTTATCACGATCAATATTGTTGATTAGACTGAT